>CAUJGJ010000444.1:2772500-2785000 GCA_963170055.1 Halisarca cf. caerulea | reverse complement strand
AGGTACTTACTATCAGGGTTGGTTTATGTACTCGAGGTATACACAGGGACAGAATGAGACGTACTTACTATCCAGGAGTATGAACTAAACCAGGTATTTACTAAACAAGTTTCACTGTACAGTGAAACAATAGACCACTTGTGTGAGCCCAGATGGACTATTATTCACACAACACAACCGTGGAAACTTCTGTATAATAAAGCTTCTTTCAGGTCCCCAAGTGTCCCTTATGGAGAGGTTCCCCAAGTGTCCCTTATGGAGAGGTTCCCCAAGTGTCCCTTATGGAGAGGTTCCCCAAGTGTCCCTTATGGAGAGGTTCTCCAAGTGTCCCTTATGGAGAGGTACCCCAAGTGTCCCTTATAGGGAGGTTCCCCAAGTGTCCCTTATACAGAGGTTCCCCAAGTGTCCCTTATACAGAGGTTCCCCAAGTGTCCCTTATACAGAGGTCCCAGAGTGTCCCTTATATGGAGGTTCCACTGTCTTTTATTTTCTTCATTCATACACTCCACCAGATCGGGTCAATGAAGTCGGAGAAAGGAGACAGCATTGATGCTGTGTTCAAGATAGCTCTTGTTCAGTTCCACACTGCCATCGTGTCAGATCTCTCACTAAAGGTTCAGGTACGTACGTACATACGTATGTACTTATGCCAATAATGTACGTATAGACGTACGTACACATTTATGGTTGCATATGCGCATATGCATATGTGTATATGTATGTCTACAGTACATGTATGTATATGCATACGTAGGTTTATGTGTTTGTTACACAAAAGCACTTTTGTGTTCTCACTAAAAGAAAAAATGTACTAACGAAGAAGGTTGACTTGTGGAATGCACTATCAACCATTCATCATCAGCCATATTTGGAATATACTTTTAAGTGTATGCACATACACATGTACATACATTTTTTTATTAAATCATTGAATATACAAGCTTGAGTCTTCTCTATGTCTTGTTTTCTCTGCTACCCAGGCTGTTCCTGACAGTGAGCGGGCTAGCCATCCAGACTCCTTGGAAGAAGATGGCGTCTGTGCAACTTTCGAGCAACTGACGTTACAGTTTTCTAGCATCTTGAAGGGGTTAGCCAAGAGTCGTGGTCTCCATGACGCTCATGCACAAGTGATTTTGCTTCAGTTCAAAAACTTTCTTGATGAGTTTTTAAGTACGAGAAAAAGTAGAGACCTCAAAAGACGCTATTCACAAGTCCCAGCAGTTAGTTCGCGCACGTGTGTGTGTATGTGTGTGTGTGTGTGTGTGTGTGTGTGTGTGTCTGTGTGTGTGTGTGCATGCGTACATGCGTACATGTGTGTGTCTCCCCATGTGGTCTGTTCTCCTTCGCAAGCTCCACTAAGGCCCACTTGTCTTCCAAGGCAATAGTGTATCTTAATTTTGCATGTTATTATTATTGGCAGTTTTTATGGATCTTTACTTAATTTTATATTAACTTTAAATCTACGAAAATGTCAATTGGGCTAAAGTGCGATGGTCATCTGCAAATGTAAAAATGTAAAGATCACTAAAATCCAAGATCTGTAAACGTTTCACCCCACAAGAATTAAGCGCATGTTGTGTAATGATTGTTGCTGTGAAGTGCACAGCATCTTCTGTTCCACGTCTCTTTTCCTTATAGATTAAGGTAAATCTCCAACCAGAAAGGTCCTCGGCCAGGAAGAAGGAGGTTTACGAACACAAAGGGCACTCTTTTGTTCTTCAGACGTTTAACGTCCTCAGTGTGTGTGAATACTGTGAGGTGCAGATGCCAGTTTTATCCCAAGGAGTTGTGTGTAGTGGTGAGTTGACAGTTTGTTCTGGAAGTGCATGTGTATTTGTACCGTGGTACCATTGATGATCAATGTATGTATGTACTTACATACAGTGAAATGTCCATGATCTAACAATCCACGTACACAGCCCCCCCCCCCCCCCCCCCCCCTGTATAGTTTGCTCCCTGTCCTCCTCTATCCTGTAGCATGCTCCCTGTCCTCTATCCTGTAGCATGCTCCCTGTCCTCCTCTATTCTGTAGCATGCTCCCGTCCTCCTCTATTCTGTAGCATGCTCCCTGTCCTCCTCTATCCTGTAGCATGCTCCCTGTCCTCTATTCTGTAGCATGCTCCCTGTCCTCCTCTATTCTGTAGCATGCTCCCTGTCCTCCTCTATCATGTAGCATGCTCCCTGTCCTCCTCTATCATGTAGCATGCTCCCTGTCCTCCTCTATCATGTAGCATGCTCCTATACCTGTCATGTTGGGTGTTTCAAGAAGATCAAGGACAAGTGTAAGACAAAGAATCAACCAGAACTGAAACCCATTGATGAAGACGAAGCACTCAAGGTACGTACGTATGTGAGTGGAGGCCAAATTCAATGAAACCTTTGATGTTGGAATTGGCCAAAAAATGACGCAGTGAACCTCTCTTCAAAGGACACAACTTTCAGTCCCAGTGTATTTCCTGCTAAGCATTTTGAACCTCCCAAAGAGGAAAACTTCTCTACAAAGAAAAAATCAGCTGAATTAATGTCATCCCCAAAATGTTCTTTATTCGCAAGTTCCTCTGTATTATCTTGTAACTGTTCATTCAGAGGCTTGTCTACACAGGTGTTTCCAACCTGAGGCTAGTGTGGTCTGTGGATTAGTATCCTGCTGAGAAAAATTTGTTCTGTGGTCAAGTTTCACTTGTTGAGAACAGTGAAACTGCTCCGTAAAGAGCACTTCAGGCACAACTAATCATGTTCTGAATAGATCGATGCTGATGGTAGATGATGGTGGTGGTGGTGGTGGTGGTAGTGATGGTAGATGATGGTGGTGGTGGTGGTGGTGGTGGTGGTGGTGATGGTAAATGATGGTTGTGGTGGTGGTGGTGATGGTGGTGGTGGTGGTGATGGTAGTGATGTTCCTTATGTACATATGTAGTATTGCATGCAATAGTTGTTCCTGGACTTGTCTATAGTGGTCGCTACAAACAGCCGCTGGTTCTCTACAGGTTCCCCTTCAGACATGCTCCACTCTGTGAGAACTTCACTGTGTGCTCACTGTGTGTGTGCTTCACTGTGTGTGTGCTTCACTGTGTGTATACTCACTCTGTGTGTGCTCACTGTGTGTATGCTCACTGTGTGTATGCTCACTGTGTGTGTGCTCACTGTGTGTGTACTCACTGTGTGTGTACTCACTGTGTGTATGCTTCACTGTGTGTGTGCTCACTGTGTGTGTACTCACTGTGTGTGTGCTTCACTGCGTGTGTGCTCACTGCGTGTGTGCTCACTGTGTGTGTGCTCACTGTGTGTATGCTCACTGCGTGTGTGCTCACTGTGTGTGTGCTCACTGTGTGTGTACTCACTGTGTGTGTGCTCACTGTGTGTGTGCTCACTGTGTGTATGCTCACTGCGTGTGTGCTCACTGTGTGTGTGCTCACTGTGTGTGTACTCACTGTGTGTATGCTCACTGTGTGTGTGCTCACTGTGTGTATGCTCACTGTGTGTATGCTCACTGTGTGTATGCTCCACTGTGTGTATGCTCCAATGTACATGTGCTCACTGTGTGTGTGCTCACTGTGTGTATGCTCACTGTGTGTATGCTCCACTGTGTGTATGCTCCAATGTACATGTGCTCACTGTGTGTATGCTCCACTGTGTGTATGCTCCACTGTGTGTATGCTCCACTGTGTGTATACTCACCGTGTGTATGCTCCAATGTACATATGCTCACTGTGTGTATGCTCACTGTGTGTGCCTTTTGCATTCCCCTTAGATCCAAACGCTGAAGCTGAAAACGCAGTTTGGTGTTCCCTTGAAGAAGTTGGTTCCTGGGAAAGTTGTTAGAGTACCAGTTGTTCTTGAACGTCTCCTTCAGCACGTAGAGACCAATGGTGAGTGTGTGTGTGTGTGTGTGTGTGCGTGTGTGTGTGCGTGTGTGTGTATGTGTGTGTGTGTGTGTGTGCGTGCATGTATGCATATGTACTCCCATGTGTGTATGTGTATGCCTGCATGTGTGCACATGTACATGCATGTGTGTACATATGTATATGCATGCCTATGAGTAAGTATGTCATTAAGCATGTTTGGATGAGCACATGCGTATGTATGTGGATCGATTGTGACTTGGATTGTTTTCCTGTCTTGCTGAGAATGGACATTCCTTGTGTCCTTTCAGCAAGTACTTGTTGTCTTTACCAAAATGTTTATCTGTTGCATTGGTTACGTGTTAGTTTCCTGGTTTGTTTTGGAAGGTATTCACATGCAAGGGATCTACCGGAAGACTCCGTCACCGTCCAACAAAGCAGCCCTCAAAGCTTCTCTTGATCGAAGTAAGTTGGCAAAATTGAATGGTTTTGATGCAGCAAAAACCTACAAAGAATTAAAGGGCAACCATGAAGTGAAGCTGCCTCTGTAAACAGGTGGTGGTCCTTATGTGTAGTGGAGTGTTAAGTACTGCTAAAGTGGCTGGTTATTCTCCAGTGGTCTGCAAAAGCTGGCAGTCTTTCCATAGTACTCTGTGGACTGGCAGTCGCCCCCAGCACGTTGAGTTTTGGTAATACAGAAGTAGCCCGTCAATCAGTCTTCAGTGGTCTCCAGGCAGGTGGTCCTTCTGCAGTGCTATGTAGACAGGAGATCACTACACAGAAGAGTGCTAATATACGTACCTGAAGTGGTCCTCAGCCCATTGTACATTGGTCACTATAGACGATACAACGAGGTCATACTGCAGAGGTAGTGCAAGCACACGTACGTAGTTTTCTGTTACTGGCTGAGTAGAGTTTCAGGATACTGTAGTTTTCTGGTGCAGTCAACTTTGTGGCACTATAACCACTCTTGATGGACCTCCTGCCTGTGGAGACCACTGCAGCTGATTGCTGGGCTACTTCCGTAGTACTAAGACTCGCGTGTATAGGGTCCGCCACCTGTCTACAGCAGACTACATATTTGTGGACTTTCTACCTGGTTGTTGATGTGACCAGTACATTTTGTACGGAGACCAGTGAAACAGTTCCCAACATGTGTGTTGTCGTAGAGAGAGAGATGTTGTATCAAGTGACTTTGTAACGAGGTTTGACTGCATGCAATGCTTATATGCCCTCGTTTGTCCAACCATGTCTGTTCCTCATAAGATGTGTCAGATAAACCAGGTGTTGGATAAACCAGGTGTTGGATAAACCAGGTGTTGGATAAATCAGGTGTTGGATAAACCAGGTGTAGGATAAACCAGGTGCTGGATAAACCAGGTGTTGGATAAACCAGGTGTTGGGTAAACCAGGTGTTGGATGAACCAGGTGTTGGATGAACCAGGTGTTGGATAAATCAGGTGTTGGATAAACCAGGTGTTGGGTAAACCGGGTGTTGGATAAACCGGGTGTTGGATGAACCGGGTGTTGGATGAACCAGGTGTTGGATAAACCAGTTGTTGGATGAACCAGGTGTTGGATAAACCAGGTGTTGGATAATCCAGGTGTTGGATAAACCAGGTGTTGGATGAACCAGGTGTTGGATAAACCAGGTGTTGGATGAACCAGGTGTTGGATAAACCAGGTGTTGGATAAACCAGGTGTAGGATAAACCAGGTGCTGGATAAACCAGGTGTTGGATGAACCAGGTGTTGGATAAACCAGGTGTTGGATAAACCAGGTGTTGGATAAACCAGGTGTTGGATGAACCAGGTGTTGGGTAAATGTGTGTAGATTGTACACAGAGTACTGATGGTGACTCACAGCAGAGAGTCAGATAGTTGTGGTTCCTTATAGTCCAGCATTGGATAGAAGAGGTGTGACAGTATATACTGAATGACTGTGCCCTTGTATGGGTTGTAATTGTCAGCCATTTTTTCTATGAACTTCCATAGATCCCTTGGGTACTAGACTTTTAGACTATCAAGTCAACAGTTCGGCAGCACTTGTGAAGAACTTTCTGCAGTCCCTCCCTCAGCCTCTCATGACGTTTGAGCTCTACCGGGAGTTCATGCTGGCGACTGAATTGAGTGACCAATCTCAGCAATTGGGTACTATTCATCAATTGATATCACGACTGCCTGAACTAAACCACTGTGTACTGGAAAGACTGTTGTTTCACCTAGCTAGGTGTGTGTGTGTGTGTGTGTGTGTGTGTGTGTGTTTGTGTGTGTGTGTGTGTGTGTGTGTGTGTGTGTGTGTGTGTGTGTTTGTGTGTGTGTGTGTGTGTGTGTGTGTGTGTGTGTGTGTGTGTGTGTGTGTGTGTGTGTACGTGCATGTGTGTGTGTGCATGCATGCGTGTGTGTGTGCATGCGTGTACATGTGTATGTGTGTGTATTATTGCTACATGTAGAGTTGCTCTGAGTGAGGATTCAAACTTGATGGACCCAAACAATTTAGCCATCATATTTGCTCCGTGTCTGTTTCGGTCAAAGAAGGAACCAAAAGCACATGATTTGGTGAAGGAACTTACCAAGGCACAAAAGTAAGGAGAAATCTACCAGTAGTCTAAGAAAGGTGTTACCAGTCAATATGGTAGAGTATATGCTGTGGAACTGTCGATGCAGACACCTTGGGGACTACCACAAGTGTCCTGATTGTAGAGGTGTTAGGATTTTCCACGGTTGCCCCAATATGCCGTGCATGTGTGAGGTTTTGGGGTCGATGATAACCTAATGTCCGGCTTGTACAAAGTGTCCGAACAGCAGGTTTCTCTGTCTAGAGCTGCTGTAGTTTTACTGTAAGAATCTATAGTCCTAGGCTCTTATAGCCTCCAATCTGATACCCTGATTCTCAAAGGGGGGAGGGAGGGGGATATGGATTTCAAAGACTCCTCTATAGCTCGTTTCCCCCAGGCAAGATTCCTCTTTTCAGCGATGATATCGTTTATTTTATTATGCAAAACTTGGTATACATACAGTACATAATCTAATTGATTAAACTAAGACTCAAATAATTCAATTGGCTGCCCTCTTTAAATTTATCCAGTCCAGCACTGTTCCATCTACCCGTATTTCTGTCCTTTGCAGAGTTCTTCATGTTATCATTTCTGAGCAAGTGGACAGACTGAACGATAACCTGGAGAATATTGCCAAGTTTAGTTCGGCTGCGTTGACCACAGCTAATGAACTCCAAGAGCTCATGGTATCCAAGGGGCAGGTGAGTTGATGAGACCACTCATTTGTTAGTGCATGTAACGTATGTACATACATGTACGTACATACATAGACGTACAGTACAGAGTACATGCAACCCATGTACAGACATTCACCACTGAACCCCATAGTGCCACATGTTGTATAGTGTTCAGTACACATTGTGGTAAGCTTGACTACTAGTAAAGATAAAGTATCTTGTGTGTTTGTGTGTGTGTGTGTGTGTGTGTGTGTGTGTGTGTGTGTGCGTGTGTGTGTGTATTTGTGTGTGTGTGTGTGTGTGTGTGTGTGTGTGTGTGTGTGTGGGTGGGTGGGTGGGTGTGTGTGTGGGTGTGTGCGCGTGTGTGTTTGTGTGTATGTGTGTGTGTGTGTGTGTGTGTGTGTGTGGGTGTGGGTGTGGGTGTGGGTGGGTGTGTATGTTTGTGTGTGTGTGTGTGTGTGTGTGTGGGTGTGGGTGGGTGCGCGCGTGTGTGTGTTTGTGTGTGTGTATGTGTGTGTGTGTGTGTGTGTGTGTGTGTGTGTGTGTGTGTGTGTGTGTGTGTGTGTGTGTACATGTGTGTGTGCATGTATGTATGTGTGTGTGTACGCACATGAGTGTATACATGCATATGCATACATGTGCGTGTGTGTGTTGTTTGTGACTTTGATATATGTATGTTTGTGTGTAATTCAGAAGTTGTTTCGTAAAAGTTTGATAAATTTGCTGGTCTGCACAATTTTATGAGCAATGGGCTATTTTGGTTTCTTGCTGTTATGTGTAATGCACGTTTCTTCTTCCAGTCATGTGCTAACAAGCATGCAACCCTTATCCTGCCCCCCACACAGGACCCCTCAGCTGTTACAGACCAGCCCAAGAGACCTTTGGAGCCCGTATCTCCCAACACAGTACGTCCATCCTCCACAATAGAGCAATTGACAGTGGAGCTGCAGTTCTTGGAACGAGAAAGGTATGTATGTACGTATATCTTCTCATTTGCTTACAGCACACACACACACACACACACACACACACACACACACACACACACACACACACACACACACACACGCACACACGCACACACACACACACATGTGTGCACGCACACATGCACGTACATGCGTGCACACACACACATACACACACACACACACACACGCACGTCACACACACACACACACACACACGCACGTCACACACACACACACACACGCACACACACACACACACACGTACACACACACACGCACACACATACACACACACACACACACACACACACACACACACACACACACACAGGGTCATAGGAAATGGTCCACCCATGCAGTCTGATTTTGGCAGGACCATTGTTAATTGGCCAAAGAAGCTAAGCTAGATTGAAATGTGTCTTCATTTACTCAAATAACCACTTTTCGCAGTGATTTTGTATGAAGGTATTTTACGATGAAATAGCAAAGGTATGCATACAGTTTCACCTAACTCTAAACCTTTGGCTAAAGATTAATTCCTTATTATTACAAAAAATGGTTCTTTAGTCTTTGGCTATTGTGCTTGTCTCTGCATTGGCCCCTTTTCACAAGCACATTGACTAAGTGTTTCTATGAGTGCTTATACTCATGTACCTTGAACTAGTGTTCTATGCGTGCTTATACGCAAACACGTTGAGCAAGTGTTTCCCATAAGTGCTTATACACAAGCACGTTGACCAAGTGTTTACCATGAGTGCTTATTCACAAGCACATTGACTAAGTGTTTCTGTGAGTACTTATACTCATGTACCTTGAACTAGTGTTCTATGCGTGCTTATACGCAAGCACGTTGACCAAGTGTTCTATAAGTACTTATACACAAGCACGTTGACCAAGTTTTTTCCATGTGTGCTTATACACAAGCACATTGACCAGGTGTTTCCCATGAGTGCTTGTACACAAGCACTTTAAACAAGTATTTCTATGTGTCCTATAGATTATAGGTTACCATATGTTATGCTGAAGCCATGCAAGGTAGGTGTAAGCATTTGTACGGATTCTTTACACTTGTTCTGTTTGGGGTGCCATGGTAGTTGCATATAACTGAACATGTTCTCTTACCCCACCCCCACCCCTTAGGGCTGAGTGGACTGCTCAGCTACCAAGATTAAAACAGTACAAAGCATCATTTCCCAGTTCAGAGGACCTCACCCACTCGATCAGCGATGAGGATCGTTCAGGGACACCTTCTTCTCTCACCAGTGTGGAGTCAGAACCATCAGGTGCAGTGTGTATGTCATGTGTAGTGACATCTATGTCTCTACACTGTCCTTGTATGTTAGCTTATTTCAAGTGTAATCTCTATTGGCATGTACGTATTATGATTTGCAAATTCAACCCCAGGAGTCATTTTGGAAAAGACAACTTTCTTCTTCAAATTGAACTGCATACTGTATTATCTTTTAGGAGCTGTACCCTCCCCAACCCCACCGTCATGATATAATGTCCAATTCGCTTGTGCATGTGGGATCAGTGTTCATTCACAGTGCTCTCCCCAGGTTTATTAAGGCATGTCGGTCCAATATGTCTTCTTTACTAAAATTTTATACTTTTTCAGGAAAAGCATTAAAAATCTATGTTTAGTACATCATGCTATTGCCCAAAACTGAGGCTGCAAGTAATTTGTGATGCATTGTATGTATACATACGTACGTGTGTGTATACGTATATGATGATATGTACGTATGTATACATGTACGTATGTACGTATTCAACATGCCTGAAATTATTTCTGGGGAGAACACTGATTCAGTATATGCATATTTGAAAACAACCCCTGTGTTAAGTTCAATCTATTGTACTGGGTCAATGGCTCTTGCCACAACTATCATTTTTGCTAGTTCTGTGGATTTTGCATAACCACTCAGGACTAGAATACTCACACACACACACTTACACACACATGCACACACATGTACGCACTTATGCATGCATGCACACACATGCACACGCACGCACACACACACACACGCGCGCACGCACACACATGCACACACATGTACACACTTATGCATGCATGCACACACATGCACACGCACACACACACACGCACACGCACACACATGCACACACACACACACACACACACACACACACACACACACACACACACACACACACACACGTACACGTACACACACACACACACACACACACACACACACGCACACGTACACACACACACACACACACACACACACACACACACACACACACACACATGCACATGCACATACACACACACACACACACACACACACACACACACACACACACACACACACACACACACGCACACACACATGTACACACTTATGCATGCATGCACACACACACACACACACACACACACACACGCACACACGCACACACACACACACACATATACACAACTCTCACACACACGCACACACATGCACATGCACATATGTACACACACACACACACACACACACACACACACACACACACACACACACACACACACATACACATACATATGTATGCATTCTACCCCTTCAGGAGCCTCTCTGGCAGAGCTCAACACAAAGTACCAAGCAACAAAGCAGAAATCAGTCCCTTGACAATATATTGATATAAGAATATTGAATTTCAATGTTTTACTTGTGAATAATGACTCCGTCTTATGGTATCATTCATTGTCTTCAATTCATTGAATCATGATTTTTGATCTATTTTTCATGTCATATTACATTGGAACATGATGATGTATAATGTAGATAGTGCTTGTAAATTTTGTGTATTATGTACATATTATACACGTGTACTACGTATGTGCAATATTATATAATAAATCTTATTATACATATAATTATTATTTTTGTACATGTATGCAATTAGTCCATATAAAGCAGTCAAATCACGTACCGGGTTGAATTCAGTATTGTGGTATATATATAGCTTGCATGTATGCATATATATTATACGTATAATATATGTGTATGTACCATATACTCATGCAGTCTGTATATAGGCCGATGCATATGCATGTATATATAATAATTTTCTATGTTTTTTTCTATTTTATAAAATTTAATTGTATCGATATATCTTTTTGCATATACATATATTCTCTGTTTCTAATTGAATTATTGGTATAACACTATATATATACAGTGGACCCCACTTAACACGAAACTTAAGGGACTGATGAAAAGTGTTTAATTTGTGTTATCAGAATTTCATGTTATCAGAACAATTAGGAATACTAAATGCATTGCAGGGGTCATTTTCTACTTTCATGTTAACCAAAATTTTGCAATTGTGTTAAGCGAGTTTGTGTTAAGTGGGTTCCACTGTATATATATATATATATATATATATATATATATATATATATATATATATATTGAGTATATATAATATTATTAATAGTACTAATACTTGCAATTGTACGTGCATTATAGTATATGTGCATCGACCCATGCACCACCTTATATGCACTAGTTTGTACATCGATCGGCTCTTGCACCATGCTCATGGGCGCTGTGCATCAGATTGTGCACCACTTCATTGGCTGTATCATGTATAGTATTATAATGCTAGTATATGTGCATTAACCCGTGCACCATGCACTTCATACATTGGCTTGCACATTGGTTCGCTAATTGTACGTGCATTATAGTATATGTGCATCGACCCATGCACCACCTCTAGGCCACCATGCGATACATTTATGCCAGCCAGCCACAGACACGACCTGCATATACTCTTGCACTAAGGGTCACCCCTGGCCAATATAGGCCTAGGTACGTAATTATAACGGGTGCATACCCCAAGTCTGCCTGTGTGTGGCTTACTCTCCCTTTCTTTAGTCATTCCGGGGATATTTTATCAAATCCGCGGGATCTAACCACTGCATATCAGAGTACTCGAACAACAAAATTCATCCAAAACAATACTGACTATTATAAACATGTGTAGACTAGGGAATATGAATATCGTTATACAAGTATAAGTCTGAATGAATATCGGTTCGATACTAGCGTGACAACAATACCCTTGTACTCTGTATGCTGCATGCTGTCCGTTTACTCCTCACTCGCAATGACGACGAAAGTGAATTGGCGCTCTATTGTTTGTTTGTTTTCATTTTTCTGGTCGGCGGCCATTGTGTTCAGTCAACGAGAAGAATGTGCTTTGGGATCAGTTGAAATGGTACACGAAGGCGCCACAACCCACCAAAAGGACGATCGCTTGCTAGCGAACGGTGATCAGGAATACTCTGGACTTCGTTGTCGACTGTCGCAAAGAAACGCGAATGGAAAGCGCGGTGCACCGATCATGCGTCCCAGGTTTTACAAAAATGGCGCGGTAGTCTACTGCAGACGGGTTGGAGAGTAGCTGTATCGGGGGGCGTACTCACCTTTTC
>CAUJGJ010000444.1:2752500-2767500 GCA_963170055.1 Halisarca cf. caerulea | reverse complement strand
AAGTACTTAAGCCTGTTTCACACATGACCTTGTTTTATGCAGGCAGTCAGATGGTGTCTGTTATAATTAGTCCAAGCACTGTCCTTGCCGGTGGAGTGATCAACATCTCCTGTCATCTGAACAAGCCTTATGACAATGCCAAGTATATTATACAACTTTCAAGAGAAGGGAGCACTATTCAACAGTTTGAGGGCTCAACTATGACTTATCTAGTCGGGAATACTTCTCTCTCTGTGACATGCACGGTAATACTTTATAACTTGAAAGCCATTCCTAGTACATTGGTCTACAATGCTACTGAAACTGTCATTGTGATGGGTATGTTATAATTATGTATGTCTACATGACTACTAGATTTAAGTCTTATGTGTATTTGCATTATAATTATGTGTGTGTATGGGTATGCTAGATGCATTCATGTGTAACTATATATTATGCACATGCGTGTGCATATGGCTGTATGCACACGTGTGTTTGTGTATGCATGTGTGTATGTGTGTGTGTGTGTGTGTGTGTGTGTGTGTGTGTGTGTGTGTGTGTGTGTGTGTGCACGTGTGTGTGTGTGTGTGTGTGTGTGTGTGTGTGTGTGTGTGTGTGTGTGTGTATACATAGTATACTGTATGGATTATAGCAGTCAGTCATGGATCAAATGCCACGTATTATCACAAAATGCCTGCACACAAATTGTTTAACCTAACGTAGAGGCCAGTTGAGATTTCTGTCTTGCGATTTGGTACTTACAAGAATCTTGAGGCCTTTGTGCATCCTAAAAACTAACAAATTGAAGCTAGTAACATCGACTGAGCAATTTTACCTTGCTCTTCAGATTCCACACACATGTACACACACGCATGCACGTGCACTTGCATGCGTGCACAGGGGAAGCTTCCACATCTGCACCAAACTATCCATGCAATTTCTACCGCAAAAAAATCCAACTGTAGTGCAAATTGCTTTCACCGAAAGGCATTCTCTATTCATGCCTCATCCCGAGCATTAACACGCCTCACTCCCATACAATCGCTTCAACAAATAAGCATTTCATGAATAGAAAAAAAGAATAGAAATGGGACAAAATCACCGATTTGCACAGCCACACAGGCCGAATTAGAGATCAGGTCCCTGCACAGCAGAATAAACCTCGCTTCACTTGGTAACTAGAAATATTGTCTTCAAAGGAGTTTTGCATTATTTTTGTATTTTCATTTCTCATGTTATACATGAACTTCTCCTGCAACCGTATAGTTCACAATTTGCATTCCTGAAAGCATAGTAATATTATGCTCAACTCAACAATGCAACAATGCACATAATACAACAATGCATACATCGTGACATAGCAGGTGAGTTCCCTGATGGGGGGCTTACCTGCTAGTATAATATTATGTATATTAATATATATATATATATATATATTTATATATAAATATATAAAAAAAAAAATATATATATATATATATATATATATATATATATATATATATATATATATATATATATATATATATATATATATATATATATATATATATATATATATATATATATATATATATATATATATATATATATATATATATATATATATATATGTATTATATATAATATTCGTGCAAATTTCGGTATATTAAACTATGATTATTAATGATAATTGATATTATATTCAAGCCATTGGCAAGATATTGTACATAAATCAGAAGCAATAGTTACTACAGTCATTATAATAGTAATTCTTTTGTAAAGCCTGAGCCTATTATGATAGACTAGGCCTCATGATTTCGATTACATCATTTTTGTCACATTGCTGTTTTTGCCATTTTTGTCACATGTTATAGTCGTTTGGTTGAAAAGTGAATTTTGAGACTTACATTGGTTGGTTAAACTTATACAGCATTTAAGAATTGTTAATTTATAAGTTTTATTATTCAAAGCTTAAGTTTACTTTTGTTCCCCGCAGCTATTCCAAAAGGGCACATTATTTTGCTTTCCTTGGCAGTTTTGAAAGGGCGGGTTTCCTGAAACCTCAGAAATGCCCCTGCATACGCCCAATAGTTTATATTATAGTTTACATTTCCTTCACTCTGTGTATCCATCGCATGTGGAACATGTATACTATATATAGTATATAGTATAATGTAAATTGCTCGACATTACAAAGGACCTTAAAACGCTTACAAATATTAACAAAAACGTAATATTGTTCATGTTCTAATAACTTAAAGGCTGAACCATCCACCATCTGCAGAAAAAAAGATAAAAAGCTTTGTATGTAAATCACGCCATTTTGGCCCATATTATATCGCATGCGATGTGTGCATTGTAATTAATACTACTAATATATATATATATATATATATATATATATATATATATATTTATATATATATATATATATATATATATATAGTTATTTATTCATAAATTGTTTATAATCTGCAGTGGTATCTATGCATGCTGGCTGATTTCTTTCTATATAGGTACTCCAAAACTGACTACTGATGAGTCTACTTTTGTGGATAGGAGTCATTGTATACAAAAAGTTAAGGTCGACAACATGTCACTACCCAAGAGTAGTGGGGCTGAAGTACTAATTATCTATGCTGCAACAGATGATCCAAGTGTGAAGTGCCCAGCATCTGTGGGCCATGGCATGGTAAATGCTACTGCTATTGAAGTCAGCCATTTTCATATTGACATCACAAAACTCCCATTTGACGGCACTTCGAAAAGCCTCTACGTGAGAGCCTGGACAAGATGTAATGGAGTTAACAGTGCATGCAGTAATGTCGTGAAGCTGAAGACAGCAAGTTTGTATTTGAATGATTGCTACATTACATATATATATATAATATTATATTATGTACGTATATAATGTTGGCCAATACACATGCACACAATGTTCCTTGCACAATGTACATTATGGTCTATGAACATACATGTATGAGAACCTTAAATTGATGCAATGCATATGGTCACATGCAGCTATTTGTGATAATTTGTACCTTATATTTCATGTTGCAGGTGGGACTTGCTATCGGAATCATGTAATAGCTTTGTCAGTGGGTTTCTCTATAGTGAATGCTATCATGATCGTAGTGCTGGTTATTTGCGTTTGTGCTAATTGTCTGATCTATCGCAGACATCAGATTATCAACGATGTGAGTTTTACTGGATGAATTAAGGTACAATTTAAACAGTATACACAGGCCGTGCTGGTATGTACATGTAACAGTGTAAGAAGCTGCATTTTGTACTATTATAGTAGAACATGAGTGTATAATTTGACAGTGATAGGGTCAAGAAAGAATGTTGGATGTAGCAGTTGTTAGATTACGAAGAATAATCTGATTTTGCATTTAAATCAGTTTCTCTAACATATGGTAGTGTATGGGAGTGAGAGAGGCCCGCACGTACACATGCATGCTCATGTGCCTACAAACACATGCATGAACATGCATGCAATATGCTCTCATTGACAATGAGAACAATTAGCCTCACTAAATCGTTTGGAACTATAGCATGTGCAAACATTGGTCTTCCATCTTGCAATAGTGATATTAATATTATACATTACCAACTAAAGATTATACTTACTGTCAACTCTAAGCGTCCCAAGGTCATAAGAATCGATCAAGCATGTGAAGTGACAGACCGTGACAAACATAGGCTAAAAATAGTAACAATTACTTTGAAAAAGCTCAGCAGCACATTGAAACTGAAAGCTTTCCGAAAAGCAGGATTCTGGAAGCTTTGCGTAGGTTTTATATAGCATACATGATGGCCAGAGACATTTCCTCCTAAAACTACAGTCTAAAAGTTAAAACATGTACGTACATTAATTACCATGACTAAGTTATTTGAAACTATCTTTATGCATATTGAAATCATTTTTTTCTTTCTTGGTCAGCATACATAATGTACTGTATATATATATATATATATATATATATATATATATATATATATATATATATATATATATATATATATATATATATATATATATATATATATATATATATATTATATATATATATTATTATAATATTTATTATCACATTCATTCATATAGACATTGGAAAGGCAAAAGAAAAGTTCTCATTCCTCCAGGTATGATTATGCAGTCTAATCAAACAATGTACGATTGTTGTTAGGCATTCACATAACTGTAAAAAATAACAGTGTGAAGTCAGTGATAATTTGTACTGCCCAATAATTTTAATATAATGTATATGTATATATAATATGCATATTATGTATACTACAACTATTATAATAATCAAATCTTTTTTTCAGACAAATATATAGTACTGTTACAGTGTATGGAATTCAGTGTAAAGTCTGCCATCATTCTTTGACTAGTAACATAGTTTGAAACCAAATTATGTCCACATCCGCATAATCAAAAGGCATGATAATGTAATTAATTAAATTCTGTGAATCATCATAATGTGACATGTAATTCTTTAATTCTGTAGCAGTTTTCGAGTCATAACTATTTTAAATTTGTAGTTGTATTGTTATGGTATTAGTGTGTGACTAGTTGCATGGATAAAGTCAAACTTAAGCCGTGTCTACACGTACGCTTGAATCCTGATTGAATGCATATTAAATCTGTTTTGAACTTGCAATGGGAGCGTCCACATGTATTGCATGCACATTTTGAAAAGTGAATTGCTTTCAATGTGCATTACGCAATCCACTTATGAAAAGGTAGATTGAATCTGGATTGGACAATTCAGATGAAAGCCTTGTCGGGTTAGGAGACAAGACCACTCCTCATTTTGTGAGGTGACAGTCATGTGAAAGCAGAATTATAGGAATCGCTGTATGGAACAAGACGATTTTCCAACACATTCAATGCAATCTTGTGAGATTGGGCTACGAGAGAACTTGGCAGCAATGTAGAGTGAAAATTAAAAAATTAACAGGCATTAGTCTAAGTAGTAGGTGAAACTATTATGGCTAAGCATTCGTAACTTGTGACTAAACCACTCACCGTTGGTGGAGCAGTCTTCTTCTGGGGAAAGAGCAGTACCTGGTAACCTGCGCATGCTCAAACTGCAAGCATTGACGATTTTTATCCTAATGGATCGGCGATGCACGTTGAACTTCATAAAAATTATTCACTGGACAACTGATCAAAAACAACTTGGCTTTATAGACAATATCATCTTTCTTGAGACATGTGACGATTTGCGCATTATTCCTTCCTTTCCCCTAATAGCAGTGTGGACGCAAACTGGATAATCTAATGCAAAGTGGATTCTGACTGTAACTGCAATGCGTATTAAAAGCAGATTATAAGTGCATGGGCACAGCTTAATTTGAATTTATATATGATGAAAATACCATAATTGCACGGTAAGTTTATTAAAATTCCTACTATATATCTTACATTCTTCATCCAAGCATGAAACTGATGTTTTGATGATAGATAATAATAGCATGTCCTTTCCACTATGTATGCAGGCTGCAAAACTTAACTGTCTATAAGGAGAAGGATGTTAAGCGGCTTGAGAAGATTGGCAGAGGCTCCTTTTGGAAAGTGTATGATGGTCGGCTGTCCGGTAACCGGTGTGCTGTAAAAAGACTAAGAGGTGTAGTTGGAGATTACATGCAGAGGCCAATAGCTAGAAAGATACTTCAGGAATTAGACACGTGGTCCTCTCTCAATCATCTCAACATTGTCAGGTTGTATGGGATTTACTATGAAGAGGGTGACGCTGATATCAAACTACCTTCTCTTATACTTGAACGAATGGATAGGAGTCTTACCGATTACCTTATCTGTACATCAGATCCAACTACCAGTAAGACACTCTTCCCATTTACTGCCAAACTGCCGGTTCTTAGCCAAGTTTTGGAAGGTCTCGACTATCTCCATACGCACAAGAAGATTATTCACGGTGATCTTACGGCCAACAACATACTTGTGAAGGAAAATTTGCCAGGGTCTTTCACAGCAAAAATAACAGACTTTGGAATGAGTCGAGCACTTGACAAACGTGTGCTTGTCATGTCCACCTCACATGGCACCCACAATTACATGCCACCAGAAGTACACAATGCTGGGCAACTCACAGAAAAACTTGATATGTACTCGTTTGGTGTACTTTGTGTGCATATCCTGTCCCATGCTTTCCCACAGCCACTCTATGCCTTGAAATTAGACTCACTAGAAAACCACATTGTTGTAAGTGAATTTGCACGCTATCAACACTGCTTACTGCACCTCAAGGATGATGAGAGGGTGCTTGAGCCTGTGATAGAGATTTGCCTACAATACAAACCAGATGACAGGCCTGGCCCACGAGATGTAATATCTTGCTTGGAGGGGATTATGGAGGGGATCTCTACCAGTAAAACAGATTCTGAATATGATCATGATTCAAAGGAGGCAACTGTAATTCATCAGCATTTCAGTACCTTGGTATCCGGTAACCGGATAAGTGGGTGCATTGTGAATTTGGCGGCACAAGCAGACATCGACACCCTCCCTGCTTCCCCAATGGAAGACAATCTCGGTCTTTGCAGTGGACCAGAAAGACCAGAGACAATAGGTGATTGTTCTCTTTCATCATCTGCTGAAGAGCTATGCACCTTTGTATGAGAGAAAAGGGTGCATGCATGACTCTGTTACAACAGTAATTTAGAGTTACGTATCTCATTGAAATACTGAATCTCTATCGTGAAAGATCCTTTTTTGTTGTGATTTAGTAGGTAAACTGTGGAGGTGGAAATTTTATGCATACAAGTGCATGCATGATTATTGTAACTTAGTAGTAATACATAAATGGTGACATAAGTATACATCAATAGAACCCCTATGTAGTTTGGCTATCATAGTCAGAACACACAGCTATAGCTGCTATATAGTTCTATGCTTGTGTACCTTGAATCATTTGTCATAATTATATATTATTATAGCCTCTAAAAGCTATCCAAAGTGTTATATATATATATAATATATATATATATATATATATATATATATATATATATATATATATATATATATATATATATATATATATACAGTGGCGCTCAAAAGAAAGTTGCCACTTGCGTAATGTCATAAAATGGCGCCGCGAGTCTAGTTTTGTTGGTGCGATAGAAAAGTCGCTAAACAGCTTTGAATACGTTCGAAAATGAATCAAGTTACAGTAGTACTATTTAAAAGATCGAAGTATTTACAAATAAAGACTAAAAAAGAAATATTGGCCAAGATTAATCTCGAAGATCGGTTGCATACGATATTTGTATAGATTTGACTAGTGTTCAAGTTTTCCGCGTCAGATTACTGCTTAACTTCACGGCAGCAGTTCATCTGCGCTGAAAAGCATGCCGATGTCCCAGACTACTAGGATAGTTCGAGATCATCCGAAATTAAGAGTGTCCTCGTAACCTTACAGCCGAAATAAGACGCTTTGTAGATATCGGTGGATGGAGAACCTTTTTGTCTTTCCTATCGGAGGTCAAAGTGTCCTTAGAACCAGTTGCAGGATTTCAGTTTCAGCTTCAACAGTTACTTATCTTTGTGCTATGCCGGAATATATAGATTCATTGTTCTAGGAACACCGCCTTCCCTCAGTAGAGCAAACGAAAGACGATAATCGCATTCGTTATTTAGCGATAGGTTTTGATGCTTCAAGAATGTAGAAATAATAACCCGCTAAACGGCTGTAAGACGCAATAGACCAAATTTTAGTATTGAAGATGGTACAAACCAACTTTGGGACAAATTTGGAGTACCTTCATCAATGATTAGCACAAACTTTAATCGTGAAAAGAAAGGGCTGCAGTATTTGGGCTTGAAAGCACGCCGCTGTCCAGAATCAGAGCTGTGATTCTCAGAAAAGGCACTCAACCGCAATACTAATTCAACAATTTGTATCCCTATGTGGTTCCTTGGTTTAGCTACTCAAAATAGTTCTGCATCGGCCCATTTCTCGATTTTTCCAGCTATTTCGATCCGTAGTATATCGCGCGGCCGCCATTTTGTCGCAGTGGCAACTTTCTTTTGAGCGCCACTGTATATATATTATGTATATATATTTATTATAATTCATTATATCATTAACAACTTGAAAATACTAGTATTCACTCGCTCCAGCAGTTAACTTGATATCAAATGTGATCATCTGATAGTACATTGAGCAACTGGTTTATATTTTGGCGCACCATCCATCTCCCTCTCTGCACCATCCAGCCTGCCAATGGTATTATTGCATGTCGTAATACAAAGCCAACAGATGTAGTAACGCTTTGAGTTCTTTCTCCATATTTGCTCAAAAGCAGTAAAAGTGTAATACTGCACGCTAGTGATCCAAATCCAATTATCAGTATGGCTACCAAGATTAAAAGCAATACTTGCTTTAACCCTTGTTTTGGTGTTAGTTTGTAGTCCCCAGGAGCAACGAAAACTTGAGCAATTGTGAAGGGAAGGGATGTTAAGATGATGCATCCAAGTATAACAGACCACACTGTGAGAATGGAAAATCCATATAAGTGTGGATTAGCACTCGCTAGCAAGATTTGGAAAGGTGTAAAAACTACGATAAATCCTACACTACCGTATATTCCATATAGCGAAAAGACAAATACAATCCTCCAAGCAGTTCTTAGAGATGGGGCATATTTGCTGTGTACAAATATCACTATGCTGGTTGTCACCATTGCATATGCTATAGCTAAGGTGGTGAAAGTGCAGTTCTCCTTCTGGACCCCTTCCGGCCTGTATGAATGACATGTGGACATTACTAGCTTGAATGCACAATAAATGTTGAACAAGTGAGAAAGTGTAGCCGTGGACCAGAACAGAGCTACCCTGCCCTTATGCTTTGAATTCCCAAAATTATGCAGTTTTGCAAAAATATTTTCTGCCAGTTTGTAAATGATAAAAGGACATAGCAAGTTGACTGTATACACAAATATATAGAAGCCGCTTGCAGTAAGTCCATCATGTGCTCCAAACTGTGGCATGTAGTTGTATAGGCGTACATCATATTCCGGATGATTAGATTCAGCTAGGTGCATGTAGAGTATATCAGTTGCCTGTTTCTGCTTTTCCTTCTGTAGCTTTCGCGAAATTATATTTGTCAGCTGGAAATAGTGAAAAAAATTAACGATTCAATGACGTCAGTGTATGTGTGTGTGTATGTGTGTGTGCGTGTGTGTGTGTGTGTGTGTGTGTGTGTGTGTGTGTGTGTGTGTGTGTGTGTGTGCGTGTGTGTGTGCCTGTGTGTGTGTGTGTGTGTGTGTATGTGTGTGTGTGTGTGTGTGTGTGTGTGTGTGTGTGTGTGTGTGTGTGTGTGTGTGTGTGTGTGTGTGTGTGTGTGTGTGTGTGTGTGTGTGAATTTTTACCTCCGTTGTGACACTTCCTAGTATAGTGTAGTCATGGCAGACTGGAGGGAGCTTGATGCAGGCAATCTGAGTTGATGGATAGAAGGGGGATGAGCGGTTAAACAACAAGTAGTAGCTCATTGTTGGCAAGTACATTCCAAACTCAGAGAAAGTATAATCTGTTCCAACACATCGAATTGGGGTAGTTGTCCACATATGTGGCAGTCGAGTTTAGAAATCGAAGGTTAGGTCACCTCGCCGAAAATGAGATTTTCACATAAGTGGATCGGATAACATCTCATTTACGTCTGTTGCACATTTCAAGAAGAATCGGCCTACAGGGAGTGAGAAAAAAGGGGTAGAAGACCGCTGGGTGGAGAAAGACGTCTTCGCGCAACCATATGAATAATTAATTAGGTATAAAAAATGGCTGCCTGATCCGGTGATGGGATTTAAAGTTGCGTGTTTCGGCCTATTTATGGAACGATAAGCAAGGCGAAGGATGCTAAAGTACTTTTATTTCAAGGCAAATCAAAACTAGTTCGCAAACTGCAACAAACTTGGCTACATGGAGAAAAAAGTTATAATGCCGGTAGGCTATCTTCTAATATGTTATACGTGGACATCCTGCTCTTGTGGTATGACCCTCACTCCTAGTCTTGGCTAATCTCTTCAGGATTGCAGTGCATGCAACCACGCTTACAGGGTTCCCATTCTTCCTGTTCACTCTCTTCACTAATCAAAGACGTGTCTGGACTCGACAAGCTCCTTTCTAGGTCGGGATTAAGTGCGTACGATAGGCGACCCGTTCTGCAAACGTACAGTACTTCTTCCTGTTTTCGTTGCTACCGTTGGACTTCGAGTAGCAGTCAACTGCTCGCAGCTCCACTACGTTAGTCTCTTCGGGAGCAGGTGGGGAAGGTAAGCTTTCTTCTTCTTCGAACATTTCGCATCAGAACTAGACGATTCAATGACGTCAGTGTATGTGTGTGTGTATGTGTGTGTGCGTGTGTGTGTGTGTGTGTGTGTGTGTGTGTGTGTGTGTGTGTGTGTGTGTGTGTGCGTGTGTGTGTGCCTGTGTGTGTGTGTGTGTGTGTGTATGTGTGTGTGTGTGTGTGTGTGTGTGTGTGTGTGTGTGTGTGTGTGTGTGTGTGTGTGTGTGTGTGTGTGTGTGTGTGTGTGTGTGTGTGTGAATTTTTACCTCCGTTGTGACACTTCCTAGTATAGTGTAGTCATGGCAGACTGGAGGGAGCTTGATGCAGGCAATCTGAGTTGATGGATAGAAGGGGGATGAGCGGTTAAACAACAAGTAGTAGCTCATTGTTGGCAAGTACATTCCAAACTCAGAGAAAGTATAATCTGTTCCAACACATCGAATTGGGGTAGTTGTCCACATATGTGGCAGTCGAGTTTAGAAATCGAAGGTTAGGTCACCTCGCCGAAAATGAGATTTTCACATAAGTGGATCGGATAACATCTCATTTACGTCTGTTGCACATTTCAAGAAGAATCGGCCTACAGGGAGTGAGAAAAAAGGGGTAGAAGACCGCTGGGTGGAGAAAGACGTCTTCGCGCAACCATATGAATAATTAATTAGGTATAAAAAATGGCTGCCTGATCCGGTGATGGGATTTAAAGTTGCGTGTTTCGGCCTATTTATGGAACGATAAGCAAGGCGAAGGATGCTAAAGTACTTTTATTTCAAGGCAAATCAAAACTAGTTCGCAAACTGCAACAAACTTGGCTACATGGAGAAAAAAGTTATAATGCCGGTAGGCTATCTTCTAATATGTTATACGTGGACATCCTGCTCTTGTGGTATGACCCTCACTCCTAGTCTTGGCTAATCTCTTCAGGATTGCAGTGCATGCAACCACGCTTACAGGGTTCCCATTCTTCCTGTTCACTCTCTTCACTAATCAAAGACGTGTCTGGACTCGACAAGCTCCTTTCTAGGTCGGGATTAAGTGCGTACGATAGGCGACCCGTTCTGCAAACGTACAGTACTTCTTCCTGTTTTCGTTGCTACCGTTGGACTTCGAGTAGCAGTCAACTGCTCGCAGCTCCACTACGTTAGTCTCTTCGGGAGCAGGTGGGGAAGGTAAGCTTTCTTCTTCTTCGAACATTTCGCATCAGAACTAGTGCGAAATGTTCGAAGAAGTCTATAACTCGTTCTCCGCTATGCAACGTGCGATTTACACGCAATCAGAACTAGAAGATAGCCCATTCAGTATCAAACACGTGGGCACTAGCCAATAAGCTTCGAGGATGACGAAACAGAGCGTAATAACACGTCAACTTTAGTCGCGGTTTTCTCAAAATTTACTTTCTGCGTAACCTTCGATTTCTAAACTCGACTGCCACATATACCAGTTAATGTAGGAGTAAGTATTCTTGATTCTTGGATATGTCTTCCATGGATAGGTCCCTTGTTCACATTCTTGAGGAAGTGGATCAGTGTAGTTGGTGAAGTAGGTTATGATGACACTGGATGGTCTAGCCTGATTGATGGGGTAAAAGGCATTGAGGAGTTGTTGGTAGTTGTCCGGGTGAGCGCTTATAGAATTCAGTATCTCTATAGGATTATGGCTACATTCTGACTGCCCGAGAACACCTGTTCCTTTATTGTACATACATATTAAGCAGAAGAGAAATGACAAAAGGCTGAATTGGGATTCTTCTAAGGTCCAAAACATTTCTTGCCAAAATCCCAACAGAAGCAAACCACTAAGGATGGCACAGTGACTGTACTTTCAGTATGAAACCATTTCCTTTTGTGGTAACTTGTTTAACAAACAATTTTCCATGGGGACTTAAAATTTAATACTATTTTGTCATGCAGTGAGTATACTGATTCAGAATTCTCTGTATGTGTGTGTGTGTGTGTGTGTGTGTGTGTGTGTGTGTGTGTGTGTGTGTGTGTGTGTGTGTGTGTGTGTAAGTTTGTGTGCGTGCATGTGTGTGTGTGTGTCTGTGTGTGTCTGTGTGTGTCTGTGTGTGTGTGTGTGTGTGTGTGTGTGTGTGTGTATGTGTGTGTGTGTGTGTGTGTGTGTGTGTGTGTGTGTGTGTGTGTGTGTGTGTGTGTACGTGTGTGTGTGTATGCATGTGTGTATGTGTGTGTTGTGTGTGTGTGTGTGTTTCTGTGTGTGTGTGTGTGTGTGTGTGTGTGTGTGTGTGTGTGTGTGTGTGTGTGTGTGTGGGTGGGTGGGTGGGTGGGTGTGATGTTCGTGTATATGTGTGCATGCATGTATGTGTGTCATATGTGTGAGTGATGCAGATCGAAGTACTTGCTTTTTACTAAACAAGTACAAGTAGTTGCAACCTCTTTACCAAGACAAGGTTCGAAGAACATGAAATGACGTATCTCATGCATTGTTTTTGCTTTGTCTTGAAATGAAACTGAATGTTTTCATTAAATCATTTACCTCTTATGGAGGTTTATATCATGCATCCAGGTGCTGCCTGTACAATATATGAGTTTAGTTCTGTAGGTGCTCTTGAATGCTAATGATGTATAATAGGAAATAGAAATTGTTATTTGGTTGCATGCATACATAGTGTGCATACTGTTATTTGCTAAGACAATGCATCCAGGTGAGGTAGGTGGCATGTCCACCTAACTCAGCAATACATCCCACACAGGCAAAACCACCACACAACCCTCTGCATGCGGCCCCACAGCCACCAGGCAACAAAGGATGCGAAAAAGCGGCGGTCACGCGAGACTACTAACTCACAGCAGCAGTGGTTCTCAACCCTATAAACTGGGTAATATCCAGGCTAACAACATCTAGGGCACCAGCCAATGACCAGCACCTTGCTAAGAGTCCGATAAAGAAATGCCAAGTCATAATATTTAATGTTTCCAGTGGTTGAGACTGCATGACAAGTATGATTTCGCCTGTAAGCTGTTGAGAGTCACAGCTTTCATCCCTTTAAAAGTGCCACCTGCTGGCAACAGGCTTAAGATCTCATAAGAGACTACCAGCCAGCTACTCATTGCAACTGGACACACACACACACACACACACACACACACACACACACACACACACACACACACACGTACACACACACATATTATACACACAGAGACCTGTCCTTTACTGTTGAGTAGTTGCCAGTTTCCATCGATCACGCACCCCCAAAGTATCAGCCTAAAACTGAGAAACTGAAATGTAATTTCGGCAGACATGTACCGTGTAGCCACCTCAGCTCGGGAGCCACCTGTAGCTCACATGTGGTGCAGTACACGGCTCCTCTCTGCTGGCTAGCAGACTATACTCTCCTGCATGGGGCACTCTTCATGTCCCCTACCCGGCAGAAGGTCATTTGGGGTAGTTGTCCACATATTATACCAGTTAACATAGGAGTAAGTATTCTTGATTCTCGGAGTTGTCTTCCACGGATAGGTCCCTTGTTCACACTCTTGAGGAAGTGGATCTGTGTAGTTGGTGAAGTAGGCTATGATGACACTGGATGGTCTAGCCTGATTAATGGGGTAGAAGGCATTGAGAAGTTGTTGGTAGTTGTCTGGGTGAGCACTTATAGAATTCAGTATCTCTATAGGATTCTTGTTACATTCTGACTGTCCAAGAACACCTGTTCCTTTATTGTACATACATAACCAGAAGAGAAATGACAAAAGACTGGAATGGGATTCTTTCAAGGTCCAAAACATAATGTGGCCAAAATCCCAACTAAAGCAAATAAACCACTTAAGGGTGCATTGCATGCACATTGACTGCATTTTCAGTATAATATAAAACCATTCAGTTTAGTTAAACTTCTGTGGTAACTTGTTTAACAAACAAATTTCCACGGGGACTTATTAATAAGATAATAATACTATTCATGACATGCAGTTAGCATAATTATATGAGTACACTGATCCAGAAGTCTCTCTGCATGTGTGTGTGCGCCCACGCACATACGCACCCACTATGTACATGTGTGTGTGTGTGTGTGTGTGTGTGTGTGTGTGTGTGTGTGTGTGTTTGTTTGAGCTCATGTGTGTGTGCATATATATATATGTGTGTGTTTGTGTGTGTGTGTATGTATTTGTATGTGTGTGTATGTTTGCGTGTGTGTGTGTGTGTGTGTGTGTGTGTGTGTGTGTGTGTGTGTGTGTGTGTGTGTGTGTGTGTGGGTTTGTGTGTGTGTGTGTTTGTGTGTGTGTGTGTGTGTGTGTGTCTGTGTGTGTGTATGTATATATGTGTGTGTGTGTGTGTTTGTGTACGTGTCTGCATGTGTACTTGCGCCCATGTACATATGTGTGTTAGTGTGTTTGTGTGTGTGTGTGTGTGTGTGTGTATGTGTGTGTGTGGGTGTTTATATATCTGTGCTTTGTGCGTGTGTGTTTGTGTGCATGTGTTTGTGTGTGTGTGTGTGTTTGTGTGTGTGTGTGTGTACATGTGTGTGTGTATGTGTGTGTTTGTTTACGTGTTTGCATGCGTACTTGTGCCCATGTACATGTGTGTGTGTGCGTTTGTGTGTGTGTGTATGTATTTGTGTGTTTGTGTGCGTGTGTGTGTGTATGTTTGTGTGTGTGTGTGTGTGTGCGTGTGTGTGTGTGTGTGTGTGTGTGTGTGTGTGTGTGTGTGTGTGTGTGTGTGTGTGTGTGTGTGTGTGTGTGTGTGTGTGAATGTGTTTGTG
>CAUJGJ010000444.1:2742500-2745000 GCA_963170055.1 Halisarca cf. caerulea | reverse complement strand
TGAATACTGTATGCATGCATGCATAAAGATTGCTTGACAATGTATACACATGTCAAAAAATCCCTTGAGTTTTACTTGGAATAATTAAAAGCTGGAAATACGTACATTCCGCACTTCAATTGTCATCACCAACTGTAGTTCTGCAGAATACTGTATGTTTACTTTGAATGATATTTTTGCATCATTATCCTTGCTATCCAGATGACTATTGGTAGGATCACATGTCTTGTCACGAAGTAGACAGACGTTGACACACTCTGTGTCTTTTCCCCGTATTTACTCAAATAAAGGATAAGGACAATGCTGAATGTTAGGGATCCAAATCCAAAGACAAGAATGGCTAGATATGCTAGCCACAGTATCTGTTGAAATGCTTGCCATACGGAAAGTGTGTACTCTTCTTTTGTATGGAAGGCTTGATCAATTGTGAATGGAATGGATGCTATGATAATACATACAAGCATCACACACCATACTGTAAGAATGGTGAAGCCGTTTAAGTGTGGATTAGCACTTACCAGTAGAATTTGAACTGGAGCACATGCTATCAGAACGACCACACTGATGTACATGCCCCACAGTGCAAATAGTGTCAGCAGCCTCTGCTGTTTGGATCCAAGAAATTTAGTTGAAATTTTGAAAATTCTAGGAATAGGAAATGCTATACTTTTGCTGTGGATAAAAGCTATACTCAAGGTGCTGATGATCAATAGAAGTGTTATAAATGTACATGATATTGAATCAAATATCTGAGGTGATTTTCTACGAAATGGAGCAGAGTAATCCACCAGTACATTGATCGCCATGTATATGTTGAAAATGTGGGAAATGCTAGAAATGGCCCAGAAAAAGGAAAATTTCATTTTGCTGATGCTCCTGTGCTGTAGACTGACTAATACATGTCGCCCACCAAAATACAGCAAATATTGAGCTCCAATTATGATGCAGAACATTAGTATGCCTATTGCTCCAGAATATGAATTGTATTCCTTCATCATTAGGTCAGTATGGATATCCTCAAACACTCTAGCATCAAAATTTAATGATTTTAGACGTCCATGTTTTCCTAACTCCATGTAGTAGCCTTCCAGTGCCAAGCCTACTTCGAGACCATGACGATTTTCACCCTTAGCAATAAGACTACATATCTGTAAGAGAGTATAATAATTATAAGAACATAAATCTTTGCATGTCCATTATGGGATCAGGCTGCACGCAAATGCATCTGTAACATGATGCACTAATCTGCATACCCACGAATGCCGCAACTGAACGATATAACTCCAACTCAATTGTTCTATAGAGCAAAATCTCAGTTGTAAATTGTTTCCACTGTACCCATTCTCACATGCATTTGACAGTGTAGTCCATATATTTGTACTGTTTAATAATTACATGACACATGCATATCATTGTTACAAGTACACATTAACTTTAAATTTTAATTTAAGCATATATAAGACTATTTCATTACACACTGTTTTACTGACCTGTGTTGTGATTTCACCAAATGCATTAAATGTGTCTGGTGGTGAATATGGAATCTTTATGCATGCAATCTGGGATGGCAGTAGGAAGGGAGAAGTTTTGTTGAACATCACATAATAGCTCAATACTGGAAGGTATTCACCCAAGTCCATCAATAGCATTTCTCCTCCTAAACTGTAGACAGTATTAGTAGTCCATGTTATCCACCGCATGCCGTAGTCATGGTTGTTTGTGGCTGGCAGTGTCTTCCATGGATAGGTCCCTTGTTCACACTCTTGCGGAAATGGATCTGTGTAGTTGATGAAGTAGGCTATGATGACACTGGAAGGTTTGGCCCGATTGATGGGATAGAAAGAATTGATGAGTTGCTGGTAATTGTCAGGATAACCTTTGATGGATCTGAGAATTTCCTGAGGATAGTCACAGTGTCCACCTTTGGTACACCCATCAGCCCTGGAATATTTCCCATAGATAGAAACAGTAAGTACCACAATAAGCTGTAGCATAATGATCTTTTAAGAATCTTTAACAATCCGTCAATATTGAAGAATTCACACAGTTTTTTTGAAACCAAACTGTCGACTGATGCAAATTATTATATATTCATTATTGAGTTTATTGATTATTAACCTCTATAACCATATATGGTCACATGATGTTGTTCACTTAATGAGTCATTATAAGCTCCGGCCCTGCATGTACACTTACCAGTTCTTGACAATGTGCACACAATTTGGTGCGAAGTGTACTTGGCATGCTGTACACCAGCGCATGTTTTCCTTTCCTCTGCCCACGCATTGTATAATAAATAGAAAATGTGGTGGGGAATTGTCTAGCTTTTTATTTGTAGAATATATGATCTTGAAGTGACCTCATTACATGCAGTAGATAAACTGCTGCTATAACTTAATTATGAGTATACATTGTCAACAAGTCAAATACACATCAAAGTGTGCATGTGCCTTGTACATTTCACACCACTCACATTATGCTCCTGTTTATATTGTCATGA
>CAUJGJ010000444.1:2735000-2737500 GCA_963170055.1 Halisarca cf. caerulea | reverse complement strand
TTGAATATTCCTATAGCTCTATGGATTGAAGAGTTATAAGATGTCACTGTCAATGACTCAGTTCTTTTTCCCTATAATTATCCTACATTTGAACCTGAAAAATCACTGATTCGGGTAAAGCACATATCAAAAATAATTTCCCAGTGAAAGAGTACTTAACAGTATGTATATAATCAATACAATTACCAAAAATACCTTGTTTACAAGGTTTTACCAACTGTTAAATGTTTTATAACTACATGTAATGTCGTAATTATTATACATTAAGGATACTTAGCTAATGTGCATTACTGAGTGCATGTTGTTTTGTATGCATTGCAATCAAGTGAATTGAAAACAGTACTCATTAACGTCATTAACATAGTAACCATTATTACATGAATTTGGAAGGATTCATCAAAGGAAGAAAGTCTTTGTTGCAAACAGCCATTGCTACAGTAAATTGGTCAAAATCTAGTGAGAGTAATATGCTAATAGTAATATGAATATCCATGGATAGGCCCCTCGTTCACATGAGGAAGTGGATCTGAGTAGTTGGTGAAGTAGGGTATCGATGATCTAGCATGATTGATGGGGTAGAATGCATTGAGGAGTTGGCAGCAATTTTCAGGATATTTCTTGAAGGATTCAAGTATCTCTTTAGGGTCTACGTAGGTGCAAAGTTGTTGTCCACAATGTTGAGTCTGTACACATTCCCAAAGAAGTACCCACAGTGTGATCACAGTAGGCTTGATCATGTGAAGACTTTGCAACCTGTATATGAGCTAAGAATTGTCCCAGACCCAGTGTGAACAAAATTTCCCCTTTTTCATTTAGCTTTATTGTATTCAACACAATTCAAACCTGGCAATTCGAATATTATTGTTGCTGTCCACGTGATCATGCAGTTTCAGTTGTATTGAAAGTTTGTGCAATCACATTTGTTATCTCATCTATTTCTCTTCATGTTTTTAACTATATATATATATATATATATATATATATATATATATATATATATATATATATATATATTTTTTTTTTTTTTTTTTTTTTTTTTTTTTTTTATATATAGTATAGTATAATTATTTAAATATATATAGTACACATGACAACAAGAACCTAGGACACAAGTCAAAACAAGCTAATATTACGCAAGTTAACAAGAACCTAATACACATACTGAGTTAAATTTCTGTACACAAACACTAATTTGTTGGCATAAGTAATGGAATGATTGTGGATCTTGGGTCATTGATCTGATGCGGTGTCCTACTTCCTTTAAAAATCGCATTGCTTCGTCTCCAAAAACACCTGATGTTTCGATAGCAATTGGAACAAAAATATGTGAGGATTCCAGCTCGCGATATAGAGCTTTCTTCCTCTCCTCACTTCGTCTGGCAACAATACCAGTGCCAGAGGCAGCTGCAGAAGAGTTGGATGGAGCAAAAATATCACTACAGGTGACATCCCAAGCTAGTGCACGACCAGACTTCCATGGTACAACTGTGACACCATCCACTCGCTTGCTGTCTGACCTGAAAAGACCCGACGGTTCTAGAATGGACGGAATATCAACAGAAACCAGTGTGTTTTTGATGAGTGTGTTGAGGGCAGCATGTCTCGGGTGGCGGCCAGCACTCCGTCTACAATGTAAACCATGAGTACCAGAGGCATCCACCTCATAGCCACATTGTGTACACATGTGTGGGCTACAGAGTGGAGCTCCAAGTCGAAGCCCGACAGCAATCCGCACCGTATCATCCTCCATCCGCAGACCAAGGGAAGATACAGGTGGGGCACAAAGCCAGGCTCCAGCCTCTTTTCTCCTGGAAGCAAGCAGGCGGCCTCTTGAAAGTTCATCTGCAGTGGACAACAGAGATGAGTATTCAGCCTCAATGTGTGCACTATCCCATATCTTCTGCTTAGAGGCGTCAGCACCGGAGGGGGGATCAGCTGGTTGACCCTGAGACCAAAGAGTTTGAGCTTCCTCCACAAATGGGCATGTTGTGTTAGCCAATGAAGGGGGCAGGATTTCCTGTGACAACAGAGAGGAGCCAGCAGCTGAGGCAAGAAATGCAGAAGTAGCAAGCATGGCAAACCTCCTGATGCCAAGGCCACCTGCACTGATGGGAAGTGATGCTTGACGCCAAGCGACATCATTCAGGCTCACATTGCAAATGGCTTCAAGGAGTGATCTTTGGATGTCATCAAGATCAGATAGGAGAGAAGAGGCAAGGAAACAAGGGGATGCACGAAGAACGTACAAGATCTTGGGCAAGGATAATGCATTCCTCAAAAGACACAGGGCATCATGGGAGTGCAGCAATTTCAGTCTTTCACCTAGACGCTCTAGGATCTTCTTCTTTGCAGTGAGGGCAGCGATGATGCTTTGTGGACCTCCAATTGGAGCACCCAGAAGGCAGGCATCAGAGGGATTGATGTACTGCAGTTGTGGGGACACCTCAAGGATTGCACACTTCGTGTCATCATCAGAACAGATCACCTCGCTCTTGCTGTG
>CAUJGJ010000444.1:2722500-2727500 GCA_963170055.1 Halisarca cf. caerulea | reverse complement strand
AAATGCAACTATCATTCTATACTACAATTGAGCTATCAATCATTAATTTTAGGAATCCATCATTCTTCAATGCATGCATTTAATTCTATACGATGTATAATATGGATGCATACGTGAATATATGTGCACACTTAATATTTAGTTCTATATGTGCATTGCACTCACTTGAATGGTTACATCTCCCATTACTGCAGTATCTTTTGTATCAATTACCAGTGGAGTTTTTATGCAAGCAATTGTTGTTGAGGGCAAAAATGGAGATGTTTTATTGAAGACAAGATAGTAACTCAATATTGGCAGATAGGACCCAAACTCTAAATACAGCATTTCGCTCTGAATGCTAAAAATTGGTGTAGTAGTCCACATGTACCATGATATAGTATGCTGTGCAGGGTTTATTCCTGGATATGTCTTCCATGGATAGGTCCCTTGTTCACACTCTTGAGGAAGTGGATCAGTGTAGTTAGTGAAGTAGGCTATAATGACACTGGACGGTTTAGCTTTATTAAAGGGATAGAAGGCCTTGAGGAGCTGGCAGCGATTTTCAGGAGAATTCTTGAAGGAGTTCAGTATCTCTTGGGGGTAGGTACAAAGTTGCGGTTCACAATTTTGAGCCTGTACACTTTCACAAAGAAGAAAACACAGTGTAATAATTATTATCACTACACTTATTATCAATGACATTGTAGGTTTTTTAACTAAAACCTAGAAATCCTATTTATGCACTAGGCAAAATATCCCAGACATTGGGCCTCTGCAGAATTTTCCTTCTTCATGTTGCTTTATTACATTAAAAATCGCCTAATAATAATATCATTGTTGACTGCATGATCATGCAGTTTCAGTTGCATTCAAGATTTGCAATCACATTCAGTATTCTCTCATCCATTGAAAATTGACGGGATGTTCTATTGGCCACAGATAGAACATGCTGTCATGCACACATAAAATCATCATGCCCTCCTGGTGTTCACACACTGCGACAAATTTGACATTTGCAGTTACCTGAAATGTACAGGAAATATGACCTATCCAGTACATTTCATGACTACATGAATTAAATGTGCATATTTCAGATACATCTCCTGTATCTTGTGTAGAGCAAAATTTCATGCAAGTACAATTTCCTTAATACCCGAAATGTGATGTTTCAGGTATATTTCCTGATTATCAAAAATGTGAACTATCCTGCAGGTTTCATGTTAATTAATTAATATTTTAAGCAAGTTTTTGAAAATAGTGGAAAGTAAGTTAAACTTAATGGAAGAATTTTAAATTTGTTTATTAATTACCAGAAGAAGGCCTAGATTAATTTTACTGGCTAAGAAGACAGCAACAAAGCTATCTATAATTAGTGCTAATAGGACTTGCACAAATTTTAGTGCAATTATAATACTATATGAATATACAAATAAATGAATGATATACCGGGTATAGCAAATCAAATTCCTGGAAAACCACTCTTTATGAGAAGTAACTTTGATGCTTTCTGATAGGAGGTCACTTATAATTAATTTCTTATGTCCTTGGTATAATAATGACACTATAGATTGATGCATTAACCCAAGGAATAAGGGATGTGTTGATAGTTGTCTGAGAAATGCTAGGAATTGAAATCGTATTAATATGTAGTTTCCATTTCGAGAAGACACAGGTCCTGGACAACTTTCAAAGCAAGGACCTAATTTTATAAGGCATACAGATATTATGTGAATATAGTGGTGAAATGATTACAAACTCAGGGCTGTACACTATAGTAGACAGAGGCAGAAAAATGATTCAGAAGTAAAAAAGAACAATAATATAATGCAAATCTATTTAATTTAATTTAAAATAGACATTCTTGAATACATGTATGTACTGTACAAAATTAGGACAGATACATAATATTCATTCCTGTTTATTCTGAGTTACCAGATAATTTATTGTAACCTGCCCAAAGTTATCTCGAGTTTCTTCATGAATATTTAGGATAAAAGTCAAATCTTATACGATAGATTAATTTACTCTGATCCTGTAAAACTATGCATTCACACATCACACACCACACTTTGAGAAGGATGAAACTATAGTAATGTGGATTGGCCATCACCATCAATATTTGAAATGGAGCACAGAGTAACTAACCATATAAAAATGGTAAAATGATGTAGGATTGACACAGGACAGTACAAAATGGCTTTATATAAAAAGGATCCTCCAAAACACTTGGAACAAGGGTGAGTTGCAAAACAGGTACATGGCTAGATGGGCAAAGGGCAAGACTTTTCCTTCAAAGAACAGTTGTTCGAATAGAGTCTGCATAGACACTCAAACCCCTGTGGTTAAAGGATTCCACTGCAGTTGAGTTGAGAAGGAACATAATCAAGTATTGTATCATAAGAAGCTAAAATTATGCAGCTACCTGACCAAAATCAATGTACCCACGTAGAAACAAACGCTCAAACAAAAAAAGCGGTGAAGTCGATCGCGACGATCGTCGAACCAGAGAAGGTTTTGCCTTGTGTACATACTTATACGCCTAGTCTCGCGTAGCCATTCCGGTAATCCGAAAATGGCTGATCCGGCGAATGTATGGGATTTGCCTATTAATTTTTTCTCGCCTTAGAAGTCCAGATGTGGCTTTATAACCTACAAAAGGCACTTCGCGCTAACAATCGGAGCTCACTGGCGAAAGATGAGACCTCTGGACCCTTCGTGGCGACCTGTAGCTCAGTTCGAAAAAACGACGAGAAGAAGAAGAAGAATCTTAAATGCTATGGTGTTGCGGACCCATACCTCTGCGAGTGAACTTCGCATTTCTTTAAAGAGATAGCTTTACGAAGCTTTTAAACTACTTTTCCTTGTAGCTGGTGTGTCAAAATGCGCCAAAATCTACTTTAAAAAACTATGGAGTCATCATACTGTTAGTTTTTTGGCGAAAACAAATTTTCGCTAATGTATGGCGGCCATGTTTTTCCGTGTCAATCCTACATATGGAGTACTACCGTACTCCATAATACAGTAGAACTTGGATAGTAAGTACCCTCAAGGGAAGGAAAAATTAGTACTCACTATCAGAGGTACTTACTATCCAAGGTGCTTTCAATGGTGTTGCATGAGGTAGAGAGAGAGCAATGAGTACTTACTATCCAGGAGTACTTACTAACCGAGGTACTTACTAACAGAGTTCGACTGTAGTAAGACATTGATATACTCCCCAAAGTGATTATGTTCAAATGATGACTCCATGTTTAGCATTATGTCTTTTCTATTTGTAAAACACTAAGTCTTGATACAGGTTATGAGAAACTTTGGTAGTGGCAATGTGATGCGTTTCCTGTGCAAGATGCCAAGAATAAATGAGGAAGTGTGCAGCACTCCTGCTAACATTCCAGCCATCTCACAAGCTGGTATGGTATAACTAAGCCCTCTGTAGGGATAGCATGTTGCCAGGAAAAGTTTAATAGCGATGTAGATGCTAAATAAAAGAGATTTGCAAATGCCCAGAAAAAGTATGCATATGTTTTCTTGATACTACCTATACACCTTCAATGTATTCTTACCAATTAAGTGCAGTAAAAATGGGCTAGCTAGTATTATGGTGCCCAGTAAATTTTGAATCCAGCCGTAGATTGAATCCCTCCGTGATGGTCCCACTGTACCATGTAATGATCCAAACGAACATCTGATTCATGCCTTCCATCACCATTTAGATCCATATAGAGAATGTCCAGCTCATATTTGTGGTATAGACTTTCATAGGTAATGGAGGTCAGCTATATATAAAAGAATTATATGTGTATTAACTCGTCTTTGAGCTGTATGGCATTTTAATAATCATGACTCCCAAGGGCACATTACTGCTCGAGGGTGCAGTCATTATTAATGCCATACAACGAGGAGACAGGTTATAACCATGCAGCTTCTAAACTGATGCTAAGCAGCTTTAGTGCCTCCGTTACGATTCACTTGGTATGGAAGATTTCATTTGGTTGATTAACAGATTTCCTGCTGTCAATTAACATATATGATATTATTATCATCTCAGCTGCACTGCTTATAGCATAAAACAATACAGATCACACTGCTACTGTTTGAATTATGCAGCTTGATGTTACAGTGCATCAGTTAAGAAAATATAGGTCCTGGATTTAACAATAATACGTAATATACATTAAATTTGTACAAAGTCATCGCACGTATATATCTACAATGCATACTAACTTACATTCAACTAAGTAGAGTAAAGTATAGTTTTACTATAAACAGACACAAGAAATAACTCATTGTGAATGATTAGGTATAACATTCTATTAAAAAGGTAGATATATTGGAGAGCCTTATTACATGACTGCATATAATTCTATGTCTTTGTATGTATGTATGCACTATATTTGTATGCGTGAATACATAATATGTAGAAAATATTTATACATCTGTATGCATTAATTTTGTATGTACTCACTTGTGTGATTACATCTCCCATAACTACATATTATGTATCAAATGAATGTCCAGTGGAGTTATTATGCAAGCAATAATAATTGTTGTTGAAGGCAATAACGGAGATGTTTTATTGACGACGAGATAGTAACTCAATATTGGCAGATAAGACCAAAACTCCAAATACAGCATTTCGCTTTAATACTAAAAAATTGTGTAGTAGTTCGCATGGATGCACCAAGAAATCCTATGCTGTGCAGGGTTTATTCCTAGATATGTCCTCCATGGATAGGTCCCTTGTGCACACTCTAGGAAGTGGATCTGTGTAGTTAGTGAAGTAGCCTATAATGACACTGGATGGTCTAGCGTGATTGATGGGGTAAAAGACATTGAGGAGTTGGCATCAATTTTCAGGATATTTCTTGAAGGTTTTTGAAGTATCTTAGAGTCTTTACTGCATGGTAGGTGCAAAGTTGTTGTCTGCAATGTTGAGTCTGTACACATACTTAAAGAAGTACCCAGAATGTGATCACAGTATAAAATTAATTTGATCATGTGAAGATTTTGCAACCTGT
>CAUJGJ010000444.1:2672500-2720000 GCA_963170055.1 Halisarca cf. caerulea | reverse complement strand
TGTTGCTAGAAAAAGTTTAACAGCCATGTAAATGTTAAATATGTAAAAAAGACTTGAAAATACCCAGAAAAAGTCTACAATGCCATTTGTTTTCTTTGTACTGCTTTCCAAGGACTTCAGTGTACTTTTACCAATGAAGTGCAGCAAAAACAGACTAACTAGAAGCAGAGTGCAGAGTAAAACATTAAATCCACGTGAAGATTTATACCCATTGTCACGATTCCACTGTACCATACAATGACCCAAACGGACATCTTGACTACTGGCACTACTCAGATCTATGTAGAGAACATCCAGCTCATACTTGTGGTATATGCTTTGGCAGATAAGGGATGTCAACTATAAAACAAGCGATTCGAGTTTAAAAAACTCGTGGGCCGCCAACGGCCCTGGAAACTCGAATCGCTTGGAAATCGTCTTCGAAGAACTCTTCTGGTCGAAAAGACTCTTCGCTGATAAAATCAGAAGCGAACGAATAAATTTTACCGAAATATAGCCGAAAGATTACGTACCGACTTTGCGTCCGCCATGTTGTTGACATATATATATATATATATATATATAGACGAGTTCAGTTGACCTTTGACCCCGCGCCGAATACATGGCAACCGTTGCTATCCGCCATTTTGGTGGTCAACTGCTGAATATCATGAGTAAGAAGTACGTTGAGACTTTGTCAAAGATCGCTCGAGATCGTTACCTTCAGAAACTTTTGTGCGTTTGTAATCGAGTCGGAGATTCAAGCGAAGACTGCGTAGACAGGTTAGACCCATACCAATTCGCGGCTGACCAGTGGATCGATGACATTTCCAGATGGCCGCCGGTGGAATATCCCGACCTGTATTCCTATTTAATCGAAACCCCTGGTGAATTTTCGAAGGAGAAGCTCAAAGCTTTCAAAAGCCTGGAGGCGTATAATTACTACAAGAGGTACGTGAAATTAGCTGCATCTGCTTCACCTGATACCCAGCGCGACATAAATCGTCGGTCACCTCGCATCCTTCTCATGTTTTTCTACAGTGGCTGGGTACACACCATTTATTATCACGATCTTGGTTCGGATTACAAGAATTGCATCTTGAAGTCCAAGGTAAATCCGTCTCAGCGCCTTTCTGAAAAGCCTCATGAACCCTGGGTGGCGGTGGATAAGACGTCTGGGTGTATAGTCACTGCTCACTGCACATGTATGGCAGGGTGAGTAACAGCATGATACTGCAGTGCTTCACTTACCATGTGCTTTTGCTTTACAACTCTGCATGGTCCCATTCTCAATTATAGGTTGGGAGAAGTGTGCTCACATGTAGCTGCTGTGCTTTTTAAAGTGGAGGCTTGCATTCGTCTGGGTGTGTCATCCCTAACCTGTACATCCCTTCCTTGTGTGTGGAATCAGGCTTTCTCAAAGAAGGTTAGACTAAGTCTCAATGTTAATAATTCTGAATGTTTGTAAACTCAAATCTGATATTTATAACATGTTAATAAGTATCATATCTATGCACAGATTCAACCAGCTCCAATCCAAAGCATAAATTTTGCACAACCCAAGCGAGACAATGAAGCAACAGTCACACTGGAATGTTCAGAATCAACTGTGCATGGTCCTACTACTACTAAACAAGCAAAATCTTTGGCCCCGCCTGTTGACCAGCAAGCACTTCTTACCACTCTTTACAAAGTACATCCATCTGCTGCTGTCTTTTCTGTAGTCCCAGGATTTCCACAAACCAAGCCTTCATCTCAAGTGGAAGATGAACCGAATTTGCCACCTCTTCTTACTTCATTGTATGATAGTAAGTATTTGGACCTCAGTGAAGACGAACTTTCAGAAGTAAGTCAATGCAGGCTAAATGATATCCAGTTCACAAAAGAAGAAGCTGCTTTTCTTGAAAAGTCCACTAAACAACAATCAAATTCCAGTCTGTGGTATGATCATCGAAAAGGACGCATTACTGCATCTGTATTCGGAAGAGTTGCCCGGTGCGCTGAACGCACATACCCAACGTCACTCATTAAAAACATCATGCAGTACACCTCCATCAGTCCGTCCATTCCAGCCTTGAACTGGGGTCGAAAAAATGAACACCGGGCTAGAGTAGAATATATTAACACAATTAAAAACCAACATAGAAATTTCTCAGTTGCAAAATCAGGATTGTGCCTGCATTCTGAGTATCCCCATTTGGGAGCAACCCCAGATGGTTTTGTGTCCTGTGATTGTTGCGGAGAAGGACTTGTTGAGATCAAGTGTCCATACAAGTACCGTGATGTAGTCTTGTCCTCCATCAATGATAACAGTTTTTATTTGAAGACTGACCGAGATGGTAAGCTTTGTTTGATAAACAGCCACGATTACTACTACCAGGTTCAAGGACAAATGGCAGTGTGTGAGAAGCCATATTGTGACTTTGTGTGTTGGACAACAAAGGACATCTATGTGGAAAGGATCAAAAGAGATGACAAGTTTTATAAAGCGATTTCACCAAAGTTGGAGAAGATTTTCATTCATTATGTACTTCCGGAATTGTTGACAAGACAACTTGAAGGAGCAAGAAATACAGATAAAACTACCGAGCTAGACAAGTTCTGTTTATGCAACCAGGAAGAATTTGGGACAATGATTGCCTGCGATGGACCGAACTGTAAAATTACTTGGTTCCACTTCTCATGTGTGGGGCTCCATAGTGAACCCGAGGGAGACTGGTTTTGTGATCAATGTAACAAACTTTGACATAACTTCTGAATTAATTTCATTTAAAACATAAACTTTGAATTAAATTACACATGTATACATGTACTTTAAGCATGATCACACAACAGAAGTACAAAGGTTGGTCAAAGCAGCTGTTACTACAAGTATACTATTAATTGTTGCAATATTGCCTGTATCTAATGGTCTCTTGATGAGAGTAATAGGTAAGGTTCCCTGGAGGATTTTGTACTTCTTGCGAAGTTGCCCGATTACACGTTCAACATGTATTCTTACTCGTGATAGCTGACGGGACTTTTCAACCTCCTTTTGAGACAACTGCATCTTTCCTCTTGTAAATGATGGTATCTCAAGTGCAGCTCCTCTAATGGATAATTCATCTGCAATGTTGAATCCTCGGTCAGCCAGAACAACATCTCCATATTCAATGTGATCTAAGAATCCGCACTCCTGTGTAATTACTTTGTCTGACACTCTGCCTCCCCATGCATTTGAGATGTACACAATTGACCCTGTAGGTGAAACCGCAATTAGAACCTTTATTGTGTTGTGTTTTTTGTAGTTGGAATAAGTTGCTGCTCTAGCTGCAAAAGACAGAGGGCGCTCAATAAACACCTCGAAGCAATCAATAATGCATTTAACTTTGGAAAAGTGTTTACGGAAAGATGGTGGTAAATTAACTCGTAATGTTTCTCCATCAGGCCATTTTATCAGTTGACTCAGATTGTGATGCATAATATGAAGCCACTTGTGGAAGATGTTCGAAAAATTGGATTCACTACACTTCAGACGATACGCTAGATCTTTCATCGGGAGATTTAGTCGAAGCTTTACAAGAACAGCAAAGAACTCATCCATGCCTTTAGACTCAGGCACAACTTGGGCATAACTCTTGAGAATATTAAACAGTGTGATGAACAATGTAAAAGTTGGCAGTCCTGTATAAAAACAGGTTTTGGCATCGTCATCTCTGATACTTTCTCCACCAAACCTTTCCCTTTTAACTTGAGATTCTAGAGAATCTCTCAACTGATTCAATATACTGTTCTCCGCATTTATCTGTGATAATTCAGCACGGATGCTAGTCAAGGACAATTCCAGTGCAATCTTCTGTAACTTAAGTTTTTGGTTTTCAGATTGCAGTTCTTCATTTCTCTCAGCAAGCTGGGAGATCTGTTTTTCTAGATGATCAAGCCTGTGTTTAAGCTGCTCACACTCAGTGAAAATGTCTGACTGTAGTCCCGAAACCCTCTCCTCACTAGTACTGTCATCATCTGACAACAAATCCGATGGTTTAATCTTCTTAGCCTGATTGCTGGCATCATCTATTTTTTGCCTTTTTGCTCGATTTGTGGCTCTCTCAAAACGGGCTAAAGATGAACTGGAACTTGACTCGGTCTTCTTACGATAAAAGATACTCGGAGCATAGTCTGGATGTCGGCTGTCTTTAGAGGGCTTACCTACGTACAATAAATAAATTTACATTTACAATGAATTTGAGTAGTAGGCTAAACGTGTTTTATAATCTTTAGATAAATTAATACATAGAGTTTACCTTCTATAAAGTGGTCGCTACATAGTCTTGAATATTCTGTAGGAGTCCAGTTGTCGCGACTAATGGCAGCGATCCATCTCTCTCGTTGATTGGGATCGGCTGGGATACGAAAAAAATTCTTTTGGCTATCCTTAGTCTTCCTATTAGTACAGCCAAAAGCACAGCAAGTCTGTGGCATCTTGCAGAGATTGTCCGATCAAAACGGTTACCGAATGGTGGTCAGCCTTTTACGTACACGTTTTTGACCACCAAAATGGCGGATAGCAACGGTTGTTACGCAATTATTGCGCGTAATAAATTATGTTGAAGTCGTCTATATATATATATATCTAGACATCGTTCCGGACGTTCCGGACACTTCCGGTGAAAGTAAAAACAATATAGGGCCGCCGGAAGGCGGCCCAAAAAATTGTAATTATTATGAAGTCATTGCGTATACTTTACATTGCACACCTACTTTATAATAATAGTAAATTAAAGTATTAAACAACACAAATTAAATCAGGTTATTGCGGGTGCATGGGTATATACAATTAAAATGCAACTATCATTTTACTACAATGGAGCTATCAATCATTAATTTAAGGAGTCCATCATGCATCATGTATGCATTCAATTCTACAATGTATTATAATATGGATGCAATTTTATATATAATTATAACTATTTATGGTTGTATATATATATATGTGTGTGTGTGTGTGTGTGTATGTGTGTGTGTGTGTGTGTGTGTGTGTGTGTACACTTAATATTTAGTTCTATATATGCATTGTACTCACTTGGGTGGTTACATCTCCCATTATACTGCAGTATCTTCCGTATCAATTTCCAGTGGAGTTTTTATACAAGCAATTGTTGTCGAAGGCAATAATGGAGAATCTGATGTTTTATTGAAGACAAGATAGTAACTCAATATTGGCAAAAATGACCCAAACTCCAAATACAGCATTTCACTCTGAATACTAAAAATTTGTGTAGTAGTCCACATGTACCAAGAAACCTTATGTTGAGCAGGGTTTATTCCTGGATATGTCTTCCATGGATAGGTCCCTTGTTCACACTCTTGAGGAAGTGGATCAGTGTAGTTAGTGAAGTAGGCTATAATGACACTGGACGGTTTAGCTTTATTAAAGGGATAGAAGGCCTTGAGGAGCTGGCAGCGATTTTCAGGAGAATTCTTGAAGGATTTCAGTATCTCTTTAGGGTAGGTACAAAGTTGAGGCCCGCAATTTTGAGCCTGCATGTACACTTTCACAAAGAAATAAACACAGTGTAATTATCACTACAGTGTCACTTATAATCAATGACATTGTAGGTTTTGTAACTAAAAACCTAGAAACCCTATTTACGCACTAGGCAAAATATTCCAGACATTGGGCCTCTGCAGAATTTTCCTTCTTCATGTTGCTTTGTTACACTAAAAATCACCTTAGCTAATAATAATATCATTGTTGACTGCATGATCATGCAGTTTCAATTGTATTCAAGATTTGCAATCACAATTTGCTATCTTTACTATCCATTTTCAGTTTGTTTCTGCTTTTGCAATGGGCCACAGATAGAACATGCTGTCATGCACACATAAAATCATCACGCCCTCCTGTGTGTTCTACAATACCTACCTCTTCTGTTTCAGCATCGCAGATCGGAATCAATATTATATCTATCTTAATTAGCGCTAGATTGACTGTCACAGTTAGTAATAATATTTCAAATTTTACTAATTAAAATTAAATATGAATAATACAGTGATCTCGCTGTTGCATGAATTAACATTCATAGTGAATCCAATTATTGGCAACTACTGTTTACAACACAAACTAATTTTAACAATCAGATTGGCCAAATTCAAGCGAGCACTAAAAACTGGCATTTTCATGACAGTATAATATTAATTATTTGTTGTAGACTTGAACTCAATGAACAAGGGATTTGGTGATAGTTGTCATAATGCTGGGAATCAACCAGATTTTTCATTTCATAAAAGACTACGGGAAGACTTTCAAATAGAGAAACAAACTTTAAATTATGTAAGATATACAAAAATATATAAAATGCAGAATAAGTAGCCAAATAAATAAAAGCATAGTCACTGTGATCGACAAGGATAGTACCATGCCTTGGAGTAAAATAACACATAATGTCAATATAGCACACTGATCATGAACACATACACATGCATGCATACAAATTAGGATTTACCTATATAGTTCATGCTATTTAAGAAATACTCAGTTATCAGCTGCAGGTAATTGCTTTAAACTGGATAACGCTATCTTGAACTTTTTCAAGTAAGCCTTCATGAATGCTAGGAAAAATGGCAGAAGAGTATACCGTAGTATGAAATACACTGATCCTGTAAAACTATGGGTCTTCTGTCCATGTTTACTTAAGTGCAGCAATAGTACAACACTGAAGGTTAGGGATCCCAATCCAAAGAGTAATACAGCTATGTAACTGGTGAACATTATCTGGTAGAATGCATGTTTTCTTGTTAGTTTGTATTTTTTCTCTGTACAGTAAATTTGGTCAAGTGTAAAAGGAATTGATGTCAGGACAACACATTCACACATCATACACCACACTGTCAGAATGATAAATCCATAGTAATGTGGATTGGTCATCACCATCAATACTTGAAATGGAGCACAGAGTGAATGGATAGTAACACATTGATATATCCCCCAAAGTGATAATGTTTTAATGAGTAGTTCAATTTTTAGCAATAAGCCTTCTCTATTTGTAAAACACTCGATACATATTGTAACAGACTTTGGTAGTGGCAATGTAATGTGTTTCCTGTGAAGTATGGCAAGAATTAATGAGGAAATGAACAGCACTCCTGCTGCCACTCCAGCAGTTTCACAAGCTGGTATCGTAATGTTAGGATCTCTGTAGGGATAGCATGTTGCTAGAAAAAGTTTAACCATCAAGTAGATGTTAAATATATGAGAAAGACTTGATAAGGCCCAGAAGAAGGATGCATTTGTTTTCCTTCTACTGCCTTCCAAGGCCTTCAGTGTATTCCTACCAATGAAGTGCAGCAAAAACGGGCTAGCTAGAACCAGGCAGCACAGTAACACATTGAATCCACCCTCTGATTTCATTCCATCGTGTTGATCCCACTGTACCATGTGATGATTCAAACGGACATCATTCCTTCTGTCGCCATTCAGATCCATGTAAAGAATGTCTTGCTCATACTTGTGGTAAAGGTTTTCATAAATAAGGGAGGTCAGCTATAAAAGAAATTATATACATTAACTAATAAGTCCAAAGTCATTGCATTCTTATAGTACAGTGGACCCTTGTTCATCCCACCATGTTTGCTCATCATAAAATGTGTTGGATAAACCAGGTGTTGGATAAATCAGAGTAAATTGTACATAGAGAAGTGATGATGGTTCACAGCAGAGTGTCGTATAAACGAGGCAATTGGATAAACCAGTTTCGGATAGACCAGGTATGACTGTATACATTGATTACTTACGGTAACAGTTACGTTGAGCGATAAACAGACACAATCTCAGCTCCATCACTGCAACTGAGTCATTGTCATTTGGTGTGTGCCATTGAAAATATGTATTTGGTAATATTATAGTACTCTACATCTTGAGTTAATAATATAATTATATAATCATTATAACATGTATCAGTATTGTACAATGTCATGTCATGACATTGTATCGTGTTTGTGTGTGTTTGTGTGTGTTTGTGTATGACATTGTGTGTGTGTGTGTGTTTGTGTGTGTGTGTGTGTGTGTGTGTGTGTGTGTATGTGTGTGTGTGTGTGTGCATGTGTGCATGTGTGTGTGAGTGGATGTATTATATTGTGTACATGCATGTGTACGCTTAATAGTTAAATACATCTATGTGTGTATTATACTCACTTGAATTGTTACATCTCCCATTACTGCAAAATGCCATGTATCAATTTTCAGCGGAGTTTTCATGCAAGCAATTGTTGTTGAAGGCAAAAATGGAGATGTTTTATTAAAGACAAGATAGTAACTCAAAATTGGCAGATAAGACCCAAACTCCAAATACAACATTTCACTCTGAATGCTAAAAATTGGTGTAGTAGTCCACATGTACCAAAAAATCCTATGCTGTGCAGGGTTTATTCCTGGATATGTCTTCCATGGATAGGTCCCTTGTTCACACTCTTGAGGAAGTGGATCTGTGTAGTTGGTGAAGTAAGCTATAATGACACTGGATGGATTAGCCTGATTTATTGGATAGAAGGCCTTGAGCAGCTGAGAGCGATTTTCAGGATACTTCTTGAGGGATCTCAGTATTTCTTTAGGGTAGGTGCAAAATTGTTGTCCACAATTTTGAGTCTGTATACAAAGAAGTATACTCAGTACAATCACAACAGATTTAATCATGTGAAAACTCTATAATCAGTAAAAGCTAAGAATCTTTTTTGAAAGGACAGAATATTCCAGCATCAGTTAACCATAGAATTCTGGTTCAATTAAGTCAATGACATCATTTTTGCTTGTGTTATATACACAACCTAGACACTAGCATATGACAGTGTGCCATTGTTGTATTTGCATGAGCAGTTTCACATGTATTGAGAGCTTTTAGAAACAAATTAAAATGAATGCTTTGTCGTGGCATTGTGCTTCCTCAAGTTCCATGCATCCTCATCAACTTCGGTCTTGAAAATGCAGTACTGAAACTGACGAGGTCTGCCTGTACATTATAAGTTTCAACCTTGTCTACTATAGTTTTGAATAATAACATGACTAAATACGACCAACCAACACAAAGTAACCTTACATTCTGTAAGCATTCAACATAACACCATAAGCATATACACATCACATTGTATTGTGCATATCATTTCCCTGTTCTCTGTGTGTATGTTTGGAATAGTGTCTTCTACTATATATGCAATGGTCATGCACACATGCATACATATCATATTATGTACACATGCATACACATATGAATGTTTGCATGCGCACACACATGCATACACGCATGCACACGCACACACATACGCGCACACACACACACACATGCACGAACGCATGCACGCGCCCACCCACCCGCACATACACACACACACACACACACACACACACACACACACACACACACACACACACATGCACGCACACATAAACGCACACACATGCATGCACGCACTTGTAATACCACAGCCTGCAGTGTGGCTATTGCAGCTCCCACTGTTGGACCTCTAAAGGATCCAATGGGGGTGAGCCACCAGATGTCAGTGAGGGAGAGACCCATAGGATATGGGCTCAGCTACCCCCACCATCCCTGATGGCCCCTTCCTGCAATCAGGGGTTGCCCAGCTGTGAGGTTGCAAGCCCCACGAGATGGGTAGGGCTGGGCTGCAGCTAAAGAACGGTGGATGTCCACCGTTCTTTAGCTGCACCAGGTGGAACTCGGTAATATCCAGGCTAATGGCATATGGGCACCAGTCAATGACCAGATAGCAATGTACCCACAAAAAGTCCATTAAAGAAATAGCAATTGGCAAGTCATATTTTGTTTCTAGTGGTTCAGGCTGACAACTGAGAGTCCCATGCAGCCTTCATCCCTTGAAATTAAAGCTTCACCTCCTGGCAACTGGTTTAACTTCTCATGAGAGACTAATAACCAGACACTCACAACAACTGGACACACACGCTCGTGCACACGCACACACACACACACACACACACACATATATTATGGCAAAAAGAGAAAACCATTGCTGTCTATCAACTATATTATATGTTATGTTGTATCTTGTCTACTCATTTTAGTATACTCCAATCACTAACTTCTCTTGATGAATATACAATGAATTTAATTACCTATTTCCTTAAATTTATTTAATTTAAAAAAATGGTGCAGATAGATCACTAAAATTATGGGGATCTGAAGAAATCCACCGCACGCTCTTCATCCTTCTTTATCACATCCACTATTGAAAGAATATTGTACACAGTGCCCACAAGCACAGGCCATCCAACACTGTTTCCCTGTGTGAACAACATATATCCACCTACGTAAATGGGGTTAATATTCCTTATGCATAATATTTATAGTCCAGTAATTATCACTGTATGCACACTACATATTATGTGTGTGTGTGTGTGTGTGCCTCCTCACCCACCTGCCCATCCACAACCTTACAATAGATAGCCCACATGTACTGAGCATACCGTTACGATAACATTGCCCTGCAGCTGCCTACAACCTATACAAAGCTATTGCCGATCTAAACAGGGCTATATTTATTTTTAATATTATTAGGTAGCATCTTGTGAATAGCAAGTGCTGTACAACCACTAATAATTACACATGCAAATATACTTGAGACAGTTTAAAGATTTATAGGGCTTGAGAAGTAGACGTACTCTGTAGTCATGCATATTCCAACTAGCTTTAAATAAAGATTCTCCTGACCCAGGTAAGTACGATCATGGACACTCTATACCGCATAGTATAGAGCATCTATGGTGCAATCTATAGGTAGAACTTCCAGTCAGCTGCACAATACCTCGATCATCACTTAATTTCATATAGTTATTACATGAATGACTCTATTTATAATTACATTGTGGGAGGGAGAGGGCAGTATGCTGAGGTCAATTTACAGCTATATACAGCGATAGTGAAAACTCATTAATCGGCAACTCAAATATCCATTCCCCCCACTTCCATTCACAGTTATTATGGATTTTACTTGAACAAATCTGCAATAATCCTAAACTATACTATACTGAAACCTTGTTTGTCCAGTGTCTTCAGCAATTAATTCTATTGTATCCAGAATTAATGAATGTGTGTGGATAAGTAAGGTTTGACTATATACCAAACCAAACCTTAATTAGTACTCAGTTATAGGCAGCTGTTTAGAATCAACAGGTGATATAGGCTATATACATTACATGCATATCTTTTTTTAGTAGTTTCAGACTGAGTATCATACCATACTGCTTCAACTCTGCTGTAAGTATGTTCTGAAGCTGGTCTATAGCAGGTATCCAGTGGTGTAGCTCCCATTGTTTCCTGGTTGCCAGGAAACCCCCCTCATTAGAAACCGATTTAAACTGAAGCCACCAGTATTATGGTAGTTGATGATGCAGTTAATTATAATAATCTCAACATTTCCTCCAAACATCGCCTGCATACACCTGACATAGTGTCATGCAAATGACATGACACTATTATGCTGTGACTACTAAATTCATGCATGATTTGTACCCTTTTTAGTGATTTCTAGCTTGTGTGAACCGGATGTATTGGTAAGAAGAGGATTGGGTTCCATCTTTGCCATCAGTCCCACCATGCTGCCAACAAGTAAGCTTTCACTCTCCACTGTACCCCAAATCTGTGACTTGACCAAATACATAGATGCAATAATGTATGCATTCACTGTTCCAAAAGATGCTGAGTCCAAGTCGGATCCAGTACAGCAGTCCACATTCCACTTTTGGGAGAATGGAACGCGATAGATCTACTTGGATACATCTCTCCTGTGTTAATCCCTAATCCCTCTTGTACGTCTAGATCTGGGGTGATAGTTTTACCTGTAGGATCCTTAGCAGACACTGCAATGTCTGAGTTGTAGTGAATAACTGTTATGGTCAGTATTTGGCACTCGTCAACGAGTGCATGTCACTGTCGGTCAACTTGGCTACAGCGTGGGTGAGGACAGAACTGGTAATGGCAGCATCTTCTGGAGTGGTCGGTTTGAAGAACGAAAATTCCGATGGACTTCCCGCAAGATTTTTGGGATCTCGACAGCTAGTACATCCATGTTTACACATGCATGCATTACTACCAGTGGTGATTCCGTGCATGCACATGACCACAGTCTTGACACCATAGACTATAATGACTGCATGTAGTAACAATGTGTCTAGGATACTACCAAAAAATATTGTAACAGTGTGTACCCATGATCATGGCTTTTAGAAGCCCCTTCTTTTTCATCTGAGTATATGCCCCTGTGTATAGAGAAATTACCAAGGCATGCATGTCGATCATATAACTTATAAAGGCTACTTAAATTGACTACATTGCACAACTATTATAATGTGTCTATTTCTTTCTTGGTAGAAAAATTGCAGATTTTTATTAATATTAACTGATGTATATAAAAATGGCATAAGCATGCAATAGTATAAGCATGTAGAACAGCATATAGGAATGCTCTGGCACAAAATACTTCAAATTGGACTTTCCTACATGCAATATATACATGAATTTTGTATAATAAAATATTATACTCATTCTAAATAATAATACTAATATATAGGAACATGGTTCAATTAGCAATTACAGTTATTGGAATGTTAGCACTCATGCAGAAAAGCTAAGTATTATATGCAATTGTATTAGTTTACTGCACTATACAACATATAGATATGACATTGTATTTATTCATTGACAAGAGAGAAAGTTAGATAGATTTGTGTTCAATCAATTTTAAGAGGCAAATAAATATTGTAACAAGAAAATATCTGCTAAATATATCACAACTGCAGTTTCTGAGTTTACTCTGGTGCTGGATCTTCAGGCCAGGGATCATCAGGCCACACACCAGATCCAGATCCACAGTCTCCGGGTTCTCCTTGTTCCCCTTTGACTCCATTTCTGCCGTCATTCCCTGGAGGTCCACGCTTACCAATATCACCACGTGGTCCCACATTGCCTTTTTCCCCAGGAGATCCATCTTTCCCCTTTAGACCGCGCTGCCCCTGTTCTCCCTTCTCGCCCTTTACACCTGTCTGACCTTTGGGACCTTGAGGACCCTGTGAACCTATGTGCCCCTGCTCACCTTGTTCCCCCTTCTCACCATGGCTGCCCTGTTCTCCCCTTGGTCCTGATTCACCTTTGACCCCATCCTTGCCAGCATTCCCAGGAGGACCACGCTCACCAGTAGTACCTACCACTCCTTTCTCGCCATGCCTGCCCTGTTCTCCCTTTGAGCCTTTAGCCCCATCTTTGCCTTGATCTCCCTTCTCACCAGGTTGTCCTGTAACCCCAGGAATACCCATACTACCAGGTTCACCAGTCATTCCTATTGCTCCTTGATCTCCTTTCATGCCTTTTTCGCCAACAAGCCCTTGCTCTCCTTTTTGGCCTTGCTCACCTGAACTTCCCGTTTCACCAACAGGACCTCGAGGTCCGATCTCACCTCTGTCACCAGGAGCTCCTCTCTCCCCTTGTATTCCTTGCGGTCCTTGTGGTCCTTGTTCTCCCTGTGGTCCCTTGTCACCAGGAGGACCTGCAGGACCTTGTTCACCAGGAGAACCTGAATTCCCTTGATCTCCAGGTCTTCCGGGTGGGCCTTCTGTACCATGCTCACCTTTGTCACCTTTCTCACCTCTTTGTCCCTGTGGTCCAGGCGGACCATCTTGTCCAGCAGATCCTCTTGATCCTGGAGGCCCTTGAGCTCCTTCTGGTCCCTGTGGCCCAGTACTGCCATCTTCCCCTGGGGATCCCGGTGGTCCTTGTGGTCCAACGGACCCCTCTGGACCAGGTGCACCTGGTGCACCTTGTGCTCCTCTGGTACCTTTGTCACCAGGCTGACCAATCATTCCTTTAGGGCCTTGCTGTCCAGGATCTCCTTTGCTCCCTGTTTCTCCAGCTGTACCCTGAATTCCTTGCTCTCCTTGAGGTCCTCTTGGACCTACAGTACCCACAGGACCTACTGGTCCCTGAATTCCTTCTGGTCCAGAATCTCCAGGAGGTCCTTGTGGACCTGCTGGACCTTGTTGTCCAGTGGGGCCTTCACGACCTGCAGGACCTACACTTCCCATACTACCTTTCTCACCCTTAGAACCAATGCTGCCTGCATTGCCCACATCACCTTTTTCACCTGGAGCACCTGGTTCACCTTGTTCTCCTTGGGGTCCTCTCAGTCCTGTGTCGCCTTGGGGTCCTGACACACCTTGTGGTCCTATAGCTCCATTATCACCTTTCCGTCCAGGTTCTCCTCGAGGACCCACTGGTCCAGTTAGACCAGTGTCACCTTGAGGACCTAGTTGACCCTGTGGACCCCGTTTACCTTCCCTACCCTGAGGACCTCTCTGTCCTTGAGCACCAGGCTGTCCAATCTGCCCTTTTTCTCCAACTGGTCCTTGTGGTCCTTCATCACCAGCAGGACCTCTTGGACCTACAGCACCCACAGGACCTACTGGTCCCTGAATTCCTTCTGGCCCTGAATCTCCAGGAGGTCCTTGTTGACCCTGTGGACCCCGTTTACCTTCCCTACCCTGAGGACCTCTCTGTCCTTGAGCACCAGGCTGTCCACTCTGCCCTTGTTCTCCAGCAGGTCCTTGTGGTCCTTCATCACCAGTAGGACCTCTTTCCCCTTCAGGACCCGGGGGACCTTCCGCACCAGTGTTTCCTTGTTCACCCTTCATCCCTCTGGGTCCCCTATCACCAGGCATCCCTGGATCTCCATTTGTGCCTTGTGCACCTCTTTCTCCAATAGAACCTGCAGGACCACGAGGACCGACACTGCCTACATTTCCCACATTGCCTTTTTCACCTGGTGTGCCTGGTTCACCTTGCTCTCCTTGAGGTCCTCTTGGACCTACAGCACCCACAGGACCTACTGGTCCCTGAATTCCATCTGGTCCAGAATCTCCAGGAGGTCCTTGTGGACCTGCTGGACCTTGTTGTCCAGTGGGGCCTTCACGACCTGCAGGACCAACACTTCCCATGCTACCTTTCTCACCCTTAGAACCAATGCTGCCTGCATTGCCCACATCACCTTTTTCACCTGGAGCACCTGGTTCACCTTGTTCTCCTTGGGGTCCTCTCAGTCCTGTGTCGCCTTGGGGTCCTGACACACCTTGTGGTCCTATAACTCCATTGTCACCTTTCCGTCCAGGTTCTCCTCGAGGACCCACTGGTCCAGTTAGACCAGTGTCACCTTGAGGACCTAGTTGACCCTGTGGACCCCGTTTACCTTCCCTACCCTGAGGACCTCTCTGTCCTTGAGCACCAGGCTGTCCAATCTGCCCTTTTTCTCCAACTGGTCCTTGTGGTCCTTCATCACCAGCAGGACCTCTTTCACCTTCAGGACCCGGGGAGCCTTCTGCACCAGTATCTCCTTGTTCACCCTTCATCCCTCTGGGTCCACTATCACCAGGCATCCCTGGATCACCTTTTGTGCCTTGTGCACCTCTTTGTCCATTAGGACCTGCAGGACCACGAGGACCAACTCTGCCTGCATTTCCAACATCACCTTTTTCACCTGGTTCTCCTTGTTCACCTTGTTTGCCTTGGGGCCCTCTTGGTCCTGTGTCTCCTTGGGGGCCTGACACACCTTGTGGTCCTTCTGGTCCTGTGTCCCCCTTCTGCCCATTTTCTCCTCTAGGACCCATTGGTCCAATTGGACCAATGTCACCTTGTGGTCCTTCTGCACCAGGAGCACCGTTTGCACCAGTATCTCCCACTTCCCCTTGTATTCCTTTTGGACCAGCACTGCCGGTCCTACCAGGACTTCCCTTTTCACCCTGTAGGCCTCTTTGCCCAGATGGACCAGGAAGACCTTGAGGTCCCACACTGCCATTGCTTCCCATGTCACCCTTTTCACCTGGTTCACCTTGCTTTCCTTGTGGTCCCTGAGATCCAGTGTCACCCTGTGGACCTAGAGAGCCCTTGGGACCAGGAACACCTGTATTACCTTTCTCACCTGGTTGACCTATTGGACCCATTGTACCAGTCGGCCCAGCATCACCTGTGGGTCCTTGGGCTCCCTGAGGACCTCTTCTTCCTTGAGCACCAGGCTCCCCTTTCTGACCTCTCAGTCCTGCAGGTCCACGTGGACCTTCTACACCACTTGGTCCTTGTATACCTTGCTGTCCCTTGGGCCCTGGAGCACCAACTGTACCAGTTTCTCCCTTTACCCCTTGCATTCCTCTAGGACCAGTCTCACCCTTTGGTCCAGGCTCACCAGGCGGACCACCCTGCCCTTCCCCTCCAATGTCACCCTTACTTCCAAGAATACCTGGGAGACCCCTTCTTCCTCGCAGTCCTTCTGATCCTTTTGTGCCAGGTTTTCCTTTTGGTCCAGCATGACCCATTAATCCTTGTTCACCCTTGGAACCAGGGTAACCTTGAGGTCCTCTCTCTCCTTGGGGTCCTTGCACACCCGGTGGACCCTTCTGACCAGTGGATCCAGGATCACCTCTACTGCCCGCAGAACCTGGAGTTCCTGTTGGTCCACTTGGCCCTGTGCTTCCCCGATTACCTTTAGCACCCTTTACTCCAATTGATCCTGTGGGACCAGTTTCACCTTGTTGTCCATTGAGCCCTGAAACTCCCTGTGGGCCTCGTTCACCTGATGGTCCTTGTTTACCTGCATCACCCTTCATACCTTTGATACCCATCTTCCCCAGAGGACCATGTGGGCCAGGTTCTCCTTGGCTACCTTTCATACCCACAGGACCTTGTTCTCCTTGGATTCCTGGACCTCCCCGTGGACCGATTTCACCTCGTGGACCTCTGTCTCCTTTCAAACCAGTTCTTCCGATGTTGCCATTCTCACCTTTACTGCCTGGCATTCCACGGTTTCCTCTTGAACCTTGCAATCCCTGGGCACCTTGTAGGCCAACTGCTCCCTGTGGACCAGGAGTTCCTGCTGGTCCCCTCTCTCCTCTTGGACCAATATCACCAGTAGAGCCCTTCTCACCACGAGGGCCTTGTTGCCCTTGTGATCCAGTTTCACCTTGAGGTCCTCTTGCTCCTGGTGGACCAGCATCACCATTAGAGCCCTTCTCGCCATTACGACCTGATTGTCCTTGTGGTCCAATCTTACCTTGAGGTCCACTTGCTCCTGGTGGACCAGCATCACCAATAGAGCCCTTCTCACCAGGACTACCTTGTTGTCCTTGTGGACCAGTGTCACCTTGAGGTCCACTTGCTCCTGGTGGACCAGTATCACCAGTGTTGCCATTTTCACCAGGGCGACCGCGTTGTCCTACTGCCCCTGTTTCTCCTTTCATACCATGGTTCCCCTTTTCACCTTTAGGTCCAGCCACTCCATTCTCTCCTACAGGCCCTAGATCACCTTTAGGACCTTGACTACCAGGTTTTCCATCTTTCCCATCAACTCCAGGGTCTCCTACTGCACCCTTTGTTCCTACGCATTGGGATAAATATTGTGAAAAAAGACTTATGAATGCCACACTACTAGTATGTAGCTTGATCTAATTTATACTATACAGTGGACCCTGTGTAATGTGGGACTGCCAAAAGTGTCCTGATTACAGAGGTATCCTGATTTCCGACGGTTGCCCCAATATGTCATTCATAATATATGTATGAGAATTTGGGCCTATAACCTATAGAATGTCCAATTTATACCAAATGATAGACGTCATAATGAAAAAATGAAGACAATTAAGCGGGTCTGGGCAATGCAAGACTACATTCCCATACAAGTCTGACTCAGCCATTTACAAAATAAATGGCAGACACAGGCAATTTTGTAGTCGAGTCCAGAAAAATCTGCTTGTCCCAGGACGATTTTCTTTCAAAGGTGAAAGGCACCCCGTGTAAAATACTGAATTAGTACAGTGAAATGGCCTATGCATGTGTGTGTCCTAATCATTATAACTGAATCTGTTTTGTTAATTTTAAATGGGTAAGTGTCTTTACATGACATGGAATTCAATAAAGTAAGTTAAATGTGACTTTTAGGAAGGAATAACCCCAGGACCAAAGAACACTTTCTCACTTCTTTGCAGTTACCCCAGGGTTCTATCCAGGATTGAAATTTGGTGTATATGTGGGGGCGGGGGGAGCTGAAGTATTACAGTGAATGACTGCCGCGCAAGATATGCATATTACATTGTATGCATATATAGCGGGGTTTCTTTTAAGACAATGATTAAGGGAAGGAGGTGATTGCAAAGTATGAGGTATCCTTGACATCTACGTAATTAATACATGCAGTGCAGTGATGATAAAGGTGCATACACATAATATGGAGTGCAGGGGTATATATACATACTTACAGTATAAATAGGGGGTATGGGGACATGTCCCCCATGCAGGGGAAATTTGAGTTTTTAGGTTAAAATTTTAGGTTGTATTTGAGGCCATTTTAGACCATTCAATGTTGATTTTGACACTCAAGTGGGGCCTTCTCTACATTACCTGTGTGTATACGTGTACATACATGTGTGTGTGTGCGTGTGTGTATGTGTGAATATGTGTGTATGTGTTAACTGCCCACGCGTATATGTCATATATATGGAGTGCAGGAGTATAGATATGTACGCGAATAGGGGGGTCTGGGGGCAACTAATATAATACTATTAATTTAAATAGTAACTGTTGTAGTTACCAAACTACCACTATACAAAGTCATATCACTAGCTAGATATAGTTACTATGGAGTACAATAACACTTGTAGGGATGACACAGAAACAAAATTTTGGAATATATAGGGATCTGGGCTTACATCATGATGCTGAAATAATGTATGTAATTATTATTAGTACTTGCATGTGGGTATGTGTATGTGTGTGTGTGTTGTGCGTGTGTGTGTGTGTGTTTGTGTGAGTGTGTGTGTGTGTGTGTATGTGTGAGTGTGTGTGTGTAATGTGTGTGTGTGTGTGTGTGTGTGTGTGTGTGTGTGTGTGTGTGTGTGTGTGTGTGTGTGTGTGTGTGTGTGTGTGTGTGTGTGTGTGTGTGTGTGTGCATGTGTGTGTGTGTGATGTGTGCGTGTGTGTGTGTGTGTGCACACATGCTCAGATATGTATAATATAGTGGAGTGCAGGGGGGTTAGGGGCATGGCCAAGGGGAAAATTATAGTCTTCAGGTTATATAAGGTTGTATTTGAGGCCATTTCAGATCATTCAAGGTTGATTTGGACATTCAAATGGAGCCTTCTCTATAGAAATTTGCACTACATTTGGAATCTTTTGGGGTGAAAGCTGGGGGCTGGAGTTTGGTGAGAAAGCTCCCCCCCTCCCCCCTCCCCTCCCCACTGAACACAACACTGTAAAATAAAGCTCACTTCTAGCAGTGGTTGAATTGACTATGATCATTTGAATTGGATATCAATGTCTTCCTTTGAATTGCTATAATTGTACTCACTGACAAGGACCATTTATATGGAGAGGTATTTCCTTTTAAAGTTAGTCACAGGGTTTTGGGTATAAATGGCAAGTTAGACATTCATCTAAGAGCAATTGGCCCTATTTATCCAGCCACATCTGTTCCTCATGAAATGTGCCAGATAAACCAGGTGATGATGATTCAAAGCAAAGTGTCAATTGGGTAAATGAGGTTTTCAGATAAACCAGGTGTGACAGTATAATTATTGTCAATAGATAAGACTTAGTATAGTAATAAATGCTATATATAATCGAAATATATGATATATATATAAACATGCATATATATATAACCATTATATATAATATTATGATGCATATAACCATGCATGCAAGTCCTGATATACTTACCCTTCATACCAGCTTGTCCTTCATTGCCTTTCTGGCCTCTTGCACCTCTTTCACCAGGTAGTCCAATACCACCTTCACCTTTGTTACCCTTAACACCAGGAGACCCGGTATCCCCTTTGATACCCTTTATACCACTGTCACCTTTCTCACCTTTCACTGGCATTATCTGTTGAATACTAGGTTCAACAATCGTCCTGATCTCTTTCTCTGAAATGGAGGGTCCTGGTTCACCTGCTATTCCCTTTTCACCTTTAGTACCATTTCTACCCATTTTACCGGGTTTACCAGGTCTACCAAACCAACCTCGCTTACCAGCACAACCTTTTTGACCTTTAGGTCCTTTTGCTCCTGTACCTCCAGGATCACCTCGGTCACCTTTCGGTCCAGGTGGACAGATGCAAGGATCTTGTCTCTTCACTCTCTTTTCTGATAAATCAAAATCAGAACATTTTATATTGCAGGGGTGTCAGGGGTTGCATGTTTGCTTCGGATATACAGATTACGCACACACAAACACACACACACACATACACACACATATGTACATACACACACACACACACACACGTACATACACACAAACATGTATTAATGTGCATTCTGCATGTATCGAATGCACACACAACCATATTGTGTTGTTCTAGGAATAGTGGCAGTCTAGTTCCACACAGACATGCTCTCCATTCATAGTTGTGCTTTTATAAGTTTTTATCTTTCAACTTGCTATGCTTCAACATTAATTTTGTGTTAGCATTCAATGTAATAGTATCAATTCACAGTTTAACTTATAATGTCATTGAATATACTTGCATAAATGCATTTGATTAGCTATAGATTGAAAAAAAATAAAAATGGAAACCCTATAGTGGCCCAGTCAATTTTCAAAGATGGCCTACACCAGAAACATATTACTTTGTGTGGCCTGAGCAAAAGCATGTACAGTCCAAAGAGTCTGACCTAATAGATTGCCTCCAACACAAAGCGTTTTAAATTAGTAAGGCCACACAAAGTTAATAATATGTTTCTGGTCTTGGACATCTTTGAAAATTGACCAGGTCACCAGGTTTTTTTTTTTTTTTCAATCTAGTCATTGAGAAAGGCATTCATGCAAATATATCCCTTATATCTGTGAACAGATGCTATTAACGTTAACAAGAATGTTGAATTGAAACAAGTTTAAAGATGATACAAACTTATACAGCACAATTAATGGGGAGTGCATGTCTGTATGGGACCAGACAGTCACTAGTCCCACAATAACACAATGGTTTTCATGTGTTCATGCTGAACACACATGCTTTACTTGATAGATTACAATGTTTTGGTCAGAGTTTGAACCCAGCATGCTAACTGACTAGTATTCTTTTAAAAAAAAAACTTTTTTCTTCTTTCACCAAAAAATATTGATCAGGAAGGGGACCAGAAACTTAAAATTAACTTTGCAGGGCCTAACCATGATAATGAGGTTTTGCATGCATGCCATTATATAATAATATTATGTAAATTTACCTGATTCAGAACCTAGAACTCCTTCCAACTTGTTTTCCAAAGTTTTTATCCTTTCGTAGAGAATATCGATATGTTTCTGAGCCGAATTCTGCACACTATCAACCTTCATTGATAACTCTTCGTAACCAGTGAAGAAATCTGTAATTCCAGCGTTGCACGCCCCAAGCAGGCACATAAGAAAGCAGTACTGACGAAAACGTACTATCATCTTAGTTGCTCGACGAAGATTTACCGAAAACTTTGACTTTTTGAGTTAATTCAAATCTGAAGCAACCATTTTTCGCCACCAGACAATGAAAACACAATAATAGCGCTGGCCTCCATGCATAATTCATACCAGGCCTCTACATTAGTCAAACATGCATTCCTTAGAGTCCAAGTAGAGTATCACTGCATGAATACATGTATCAGTTAATTGCTTACAATATTGACTGTACATTAATTTTGTTTATTTTTAGGATTTATGATTTTAATTAATATATCACACTTACTGTAAACCTGTCTATATATAATATAATGACCACTCAAGAGATCAAGTAATTGTGGTCTCTGTAGACAGGTGGTACTTGTATGAAGGTGATTTAGTACAGCTAAAGTGGACAATGAGTCAGCCTACCGTGGTCTCTATAGACAGGTGGTCTTACCTGTGAGTGGTCTTTAAGTGCAGGCTTGCATTTATTAATTTAATTATCATAATTACTTTAGCTTCTTCAGAATCAGTAATATCATAGTGCCTGACATTGGACATGCATATCCTGCTACAGTAATCGGATCCAGGAAAGAGCGATGCACAGCCACGTACCTCCTGCTGAGGCTCCACACCTAATGGCTATGAAAGTCTATGGCAACCCATGGCAATCTATACCCTAGCCTAGTTAGTCTGGAAAGTAGCTTCAATCCTCCGCAGTAAAGATTTCTAGCTAAGGGTTAACTAAGTCTAGCGTGACCCAACTTAGCCTAATATAACCTAGCTAGTCTGGAAAGGAGGTCTTCAATCCTCCGCAGCAGATCTATAGTGCTCAACTTTATAAGCTAGGGCAACCAAATCTACCGTACATGCAGCCTACTAGTAGTTAGTCTACACAATGAAATCACTCATTTACTAGACTAATTAAGTGCAAATCAGCTCATGCACCCTTTATTTTACTGTGCTATATATATATCCTCCACCATATCAGTTATCTATAATAATTATATTTGTAATATAATAATAGTCTCGAATATTTCTTAATCATTTATTACACATCCTTGTACAATTTTAAGGGACAATTGATTCAGAAATAAAATTGTATATTACTGTTACAGTGTAATTTACAAAAATATGCATCATTGATCAAACTATTATTGGCACACACATGCATGCACACATTCACACATGCGTGCACGCACACACACACACACACACACACACACACACACACACACACACACACACACACACACACACACACATGCACACACACACACACATGCACACACACACACACACACACACACACACACACACACACACACACACACACACACACACACACAGACACATACATGCACACACAGATATGCACATATTACAGTGTTGTAAATTCCATGACATGCAAATAACATTAATATTAAGCTACATGTGAGCTAAGAAAACTTGACTGGATAAAGACGTTTTCCAGTTTACAGGATCTGAGTGTCCCCCAAGAATGATGAAGCTAGTCGGAGACAAGCATGCTGCAGAGAAATGCACCTTCTGAAGGTCTTCTAAGGGGACATCACACACATGGGCACACGGCTGAGATGAACGCGATAGGTCTGAAACATTAATAGCTCTAAGTATGTCAGAACCATTAGTAGTCCCACCCAGTATTACTGCTGAACGAGAATAGCAATTAGTAACTAATGTGGATCTGAAGGGTAGACTATTATTGCCTTCTGTCCACATAGATCCAGGAGAGTGGTGTATGTCTTTTCTATCCTCGTTGATAGGTGTAGCTAATTCATTTGGCAGTGCACGTGCTCTTGTCACGACACCATCAAACATGGTCCACTTGCAATATATAATTCTATTTGATAAGAAAAACTGATCTTTGTAATGGTTGACTAGTATTAGTCGTTCAGAGGTCACGATCATAGAGAAGCAGTGGGCAGTATAGGGAAGCCGCAATGCTGGAATTGTACACCACTGTAGGGTATATCTGTCATCCATCTCATTGTTTAAATTCAGGACATGAACGGAATTGCTCAGCGTATTGGTAGGACCTACCAAACCACCTGCTACAACAATAACACCATTGTGATAACACACTCCTGATCTGAAAAGCTTTTGAGGTAGACGTGGATAGTGATCAGTTGAAAATCTTTCAATCCCATCTGCTTCAAGAAGGGTGGATACCTTATCTGTAATGTTGAGTGTTCTTGAGTCTTGTCCTCCTATAAGAACTACCCGATCTCTTACCATCACACATTCACAGCATATCTGTGGAGCATCGGGGATTACTTTCCACATATTTTCAACAGCATGAAATACTTGCATGCTTGATGCATCTGCAATGTTGCTAGTAGCTCCTCCGCACACATATACCTTGAAGCCGTTGACAAGAACTTTTGCAAACCGCACAGGTACAGGCAGATCAGGACACTTCTTCCAATACAGTTGGCATTTGCGATCAGTCAGCATTGACGTCCTGAATTCCTAATAATAATAAAATTATGTATTTAGAATTAAGAAAAATAATCAAGGAGATTGAATGTTATTCAAATTCTAAGACTTGTAATTCTAAGTAAAACATGATCTAACATTAGTGAATATTAAAACTTTACTATGTACATATTCATATACTATTATGTATTTAGGCTACAAATGTATGCAATATATTTCAAATTATTGTATGGTCCATGCAGGAAGATGATGTGGGACGTGTTCTTACCTGAGGTTTCGCAACTATATCTTGACAGATATCCGCCAGGCGGCTGCAAACATCACTTGCACATGGTCGGAGTTGTGGATCATCTTGTAGACAATCAAGAATGATGCACCTCATTGGGTGATCAGTGTATAATTCATCCAAATCGTCTTTACGTCTCTCTACTTCAGGCATTGTACCTATCCCAATCATCAGAGGTCGAGGGGCAGCACGCTCGCACATCACCTGTAGAAACACAACACCTTCTGAGAACACATCCAACTTTTCACAGTATGAAGGATTGCGGACAAGGGCTTCTGGTGGCATATACAGTATATTTCCAGGTGCAGTAGTGAGGGCGATATTTAATTTTTCTTTCAAGTTGAGCAGTTTAGCTTGGCCAAGATCCCCAATTTTCACTTGGTCTGCAAAACCAATCAATACATTGTTGGACGTCAGATCACGATGCAAAACAAGTGGATCCAAGTTATGAAGAAAAGCTAGACCCTTCGAAATTTCAAGGCAAATATTAACCTTTCTGGAGTTGTCGATGGCGTTCCTTTTTCTCTTTAGATACTCGGTCAAGCTCTCTTTCATTAGTTCAGTGACGAGGAGAGGAGCACCCGAAGCGCTATCGTACAGACCTACGAAGTGAAGCAAGTTTTCGTGCCTGTTTTCCCTTAATAAGTTGCACTCATTCGAGAATGCTTTCATCGCATATGTGTACTCGTCCTTATCTTCTTGAGCCAGAGCTGGGTAGTTTACGAGAGCAGGATACAACTGCTTGATAGCCACATGGCGTCCTTGAAGACTGCCGCGATAGACTGTTCCAAAAGATCCGCGAGAAATTTCTTCCCGAATTTGTAATTCTCTGGGAACAGGTTTGAAAAGACGTTGACCCATCGCACCCACGGGGCAGACAAGGCTTGGGATTTCTAGGATTTCCCCTTTCACCACGTGACCAAGTTTAAAATAAAGTAAAATGGCCGCTTCACTAAGTAGAACGTGGATACGAAAAGCCATAGATCTTACAAATTTGCCTCGTATAAAACTTAACAACTTGCAAGACTTACCAGGAGCAAAGAAAAAAGTATGTGTGTGTTTATAACTTGTTTTATTTGCTTACTTCATGGAGTTGATCCGCATTTGTTTAAAGTCAATTAAGGTCATTATCACTGACTTAATTATATTGATAAATTTTCAATGCTCCCTTATTTATCCTCAAAGACGTTGTACACTTTTATTCAATAGGGTAAAGCAGGGTAATTTAACAAACTGGGGTAATTCGGGTCAGGGCCCTTACTTTTGCTATGGTTGGGATGTCTAGCCACACTTGCTACGTACTGCTGAACTCCCAATTCATGGAGACAACAACGACAAGAAATCATGTGTGTATGTACCTTGTGGTTGACACTGCTTTTACTCCACCATCCCAAATTACCCCATGACCTACTGCTAAGAATAGGGTTGAGGATCTTTTGTTGGTATGGTTACAGAATGGTAGATGCTTAACAAGGACAGGATTATGTTGGAATAAAAATACGGGAACAATTTGGCTACATGGGAAAGGACTGTGGTCCTCTCATCTTAATCAATGCAATGACATCAGTTTAGTCTGTTGTGTGCGCACTCTAGCACTACAATATTTCTATTAAAGGGGATGGGAGGCAGGCTGGGCTCCATTTTTAGCCTTATATGTCATCCTCACTGATCACGGGAATGGAATAATGTCAGAAGTCTAAATGTAGTAACGTAACAAATTTCTAAGCACAGTGGAATAGTGAAGTGCTACAGATGAGCCTCTTATAACAAACTCCCCAATAGTGGAAACCTCTCTATAACAGACTGGTTTTGTTGGTGCTAATAGATCTTTATGTATACAAAACAACCTCCAAGTAGTGAAAACCTCTATATAAACCATCATTTTTCAGTTCCGAAAGTGTCCATTATAAAGAGGTTCCACTGTCTCCCCCTGAAAGTTGCTCTGACCCCCCTGAGATGGATCATGCCCCCCACCCCCCCACCCCCCCTGGTGTGTGAGCAGCTGGGTACATGGCTAGCCCCCACCCCTAAAGCACTGGCGTAGGGGTCAGAGGGCTGGGGGGGCTGCAGCCCCCCTGTCAATTTTACATGGGGGGCTAAGCCCCCCTTTGGAAAAACCAACTTACACTGAATGGTAACTTGAGAGGAAACTGTATATTACTCAAAAAGCTTACAATTAAATATGAATTATCACAAAATTATTTAGATTTATACCCAAAGAAGGCAAGAATTTCCGTTGGAACATCTGTAACTTTTGATTCTGTCCAAAGCTCACTACAGCCGTTAGATTGGCCATTTTATTCGCCTCAGTAGCATGAATAAAATGGTGGATTTTGGCATTAGTCGTAAGTATCCTAGATATTTTTTGAATATTCACCCATGTACCCCACTTTGCAATTATTATACATAGGTGCTGACCTTTGAGGCCAGCCCCCCCCCTCCCACACACACACTGTGAAACAACTTCCTACGCCCCTGTAAAGTGTAGAAATCTTCCATATGCCCCACTGGAATTTTTTCTAGAAAAATCCCTGCACTGTGTACATGTATACATATATGCAAAATAGTTAGCATAGTTGCCTCAGCCCAGGCCATAAAGTGGCTTTGTGATTTGCATTCATTTTCCTACACCTATTTCTTATTGAGTGTGTGCATATGGACATACATATGCACATGCGTACCTAAATGTAGAGTATATCGCACTAGCTATACACTTTGCTTATTGAGAACAGTAAGCAGTAATTTTTGGTATGTACGTACATAATATACCTTGAAAATACATATTTATCTGTTGTGTTTTATTGTAGTCCTGCATGTGTATTGTTCCTGCTAAGGGGATCCAGGGTTTTCAAATCCATACATACCATGCATGTAAGCAATGAATTCAGAGTCATCATATACTGGAGGTTTGTTTCTGTAGGTGTTCTTTCTTGTCAATACTTGTCCAAATACCGTCGTGACTCTTTAATCCGGCCACATTTGTTGCACTAAGAGATACTGGATTAAAGAGGGTGCTGGATTAAAGAGGGTGCTGGATTAACTCATGATCTTTCAATGCACTGTACACATTGGGTACACATTTCTACCGGCTGAATAGCAAAGGTTCTGGATTATCAAAGGGTGGATTGAAGAGTCATACCTGTCTACATACGTGTGTATTAATAGTAGACACTCTTGTTCATGTGAGGTATATACGTACATACATACGTATGTATGTACATATGTATGTACGTTCACATGTTGTTTGTTTGTGGTTTCCAAGGCAATGTCTGGCTCTTATATAGGCGGTGAGAGTTGGGCGTGGCCCGGGATCTGGGCGGGGAAAGACGAGTGGAAGGGGCCACAAGGGACAAGGTCAACGGAACAAGAAGGCCATCCGCGTGGGATTTGAGGGTGGACAGACACCCTTCTACCTCCGGGTACCAAAACGTGGATTCACTAACATGTGAGAGTTTCTGCTGTGATTGTGCTGTGTGTTGTGTATGGTAAAATAGGCCTGTGCTCACCTCCGAAGTACCTCTTTTACGTACCCATGTAAAATCCGTACATTGAATTGTGTATATACATACACACACATGCAGGTACGTAGCTGTACCTGTGTTATACATACGTACATATATCCTGGTGGCTTGTTTAGACATGAGTACAAATATGTATGTACCTGTTTCAGATAGGTAGCTGTTTTAGAAGGAGACTGTACAGACAGTCTGCTACTTTTGTACGTACATACATACATACGTACCATATGCATACATATGTACATACATATACATGCATACATACATACAAGTGGCTTCTTTGAACAAGTGGCCACTATTAGCAGATGGTTATGTGTATCTCACACCAACTTACTAACCAAATGATCTGCGTATGCGCACATGTATGGTGTGTACTGCTGGATAGTACATACATACGCAAACATCAATACTAGTCTGGTTAGCTAGCCCATCCCCACACATGCCCTATTGGCTTCAATACTTATGTTTGCATTTATGTACACTTTTTCATGTTAGATTTCACAAGGAATATGTTCCCCTGAACGTTGGGACTCTTCAGTGGTACATAGACAACGGGAGGATTGATCCCTCTAAACCCATTGACATGCACACTCTGAAGAAAGCTGGTGTTGCAAAGAAGATAAAACATGGAATCAAGCTACTAGGAAATGTAAGGGAGTTGTAATATGTGTGTACGTTTCTGGGTGCCACTTACAGTAGCCTCTGGCTAAAGGTTCCCCAGGTTAAATAAGAATACCCTATACCCTATACCCTATACGTATGTGTGTACTTACATTTGTGTACTTCCCTATATATGTATATTCAGCTGTGTTAATTCAGCTGTGTTAATTTTGGTAACACAGTGTTTCGTTTAGTGGGGTGGCTTGAGTACATCTTTCTCTCATCCCATTTGATTTTTCGTGGGTCTACTAGTCTGGCCTGCTACGACCGTCCCACGTACGCACAGGCCAGACTATGGGTCTACAGTAGGGGCGTAGAACACTTGCACAAGTGATGGGGCTGGAAAGTTCTGCATGGAGCGTATGCACCGCAACAGCATGCTAGACACATGTACGTATGTTTGGCCCCTTCTCGCTAAAAATGAGGGGGCCGGGGCCCCCTTGGTCCCCCTGGCTCCTATGCCTATTACATATGTACATACGTACGTATATCCTTACACTTGGGATACACAGCTTTGGCTCCACACTCTTATGCATACTTTGTGATAATGCCTCATACTTCCGCACTGCACTTACATTTATACATGCATACATGATTACTGTGAAGGCTTTCATGCATTGTGTTCAACATATAGAATAGGTCCAGACATGTTTACACTGTAGAGTGGTTTTCTTAGAGAAAGTGTCGTAGCGAGTAATTTTTCAAAGCCCATTGTCTATTTTGTGATCTTGATCAACTGACCCTTACATCTGAAGTGTAGATGGCTTACATGAATACATTGCTACTGTGAATCTATACGCACATACCATTGCACATACGTACGTATGTATGTGTACGTATATATATATACATACGTACATACAGTATATACATACGTATGTAATAGTACAGCATACAAAATTCAACATAATATACGATAGCTTATATATACAGTAAAACCTGTCTGAAAGGCCACCTGTCTATAGAGACCATAGTGGGCTGGCTCATTGTCCACTTCAGTTGTACTGAAGCACCTCTGTACAAGGACCACCAGTCTGAAGAGATCACAATTACTTGGTCCCTGAAATGGGCTTTATATACAGGTTTTACTGTGTGTACGTATGTATGTATATTGCAGTAATGTATTGTTTGTGTCAGTGTACATACATATGTATGTCTGCTGGACTGTTATTTACACATGCATACATACTCCTTTCCAATCACACACACACACACACACACACACACACACACACACACACACACACACACACACACACACACACGCACGCATGCACGCACGCACACACACACACACACACACACACACACACACACACACACACACACACACACACACACACACACACACACATACACACACACACACAACACACCTCACTCTGAGCAGGGCTCTCATCTGCTGACCTCACAACTCAACATTGAAGTCAGTCGGGCCTCTAAGAAGGCCATTGAGGCTGTAGAAGCAAATGGAGGTCGCATTGTCACTGCCTACTACAACCGACTGGGGCTGAGGGTGCTTCTGAGCCCAGAAAAGTTTGAAGGTGAGAACCAATGTCTACGGACTGAATGCTACTGTGTTTGCGTAGTTTGCAGGGACACTGGAAACTGGCTAGCAAGCTAGAATCCCAGGGTGCACCGAAATTAGCAAGATAGTATAATAAGTATTGAACATATATTATGAAGTTGGTTCACAGAAATTGTTCTTTTTAAGCAATATTTATATTTAAGTGAATTTGTGTTAACCAGTTTCCACTGTATTGTCAAGTCAAGCTTTGTTTGTGTTGAATACGTACATGTTGAGAATGTAGTTTACAGTATTAGAGACATGTGGGAAAATCTAGTAAGTTAATATGTACGTGCGTAGGTACAGCAATCCTGAATTAATAAAGAATGCGATGACAGTGAGATATTAGAATCAGCATTTTCATGTATTGTGCGGAAGACTGACATCAGTGTTATGTATGTGAAATTAAGAGAAAATTGACTGCTGTACGGTGTCTCAGGTCAGCAGAGCCTGTTGGAGCATCCACTTATCCACTGATCATGCTACCATAGCTACAAATGGTTCTCTTACGTACGTACATACGTATGTATGTCCTAAGACTAGTGACCCTTCTTCCACTTATTCTGTTTCCAATGTGTACATACATATGTATGTATGTAGGTAAAGAGATCCCGCGAAGAGCGCTGCCGTCCAAGCACAACATGATCTACTACCTGAACCCTGAGAACAGGGGCTACCTCCTCACAGAGGCTGGACAGAAGAGACTAGCAGAAGGAGGGATGGAAGGAGCCTACTTACATCCTGATGGTCGGGTTGCTATTCCAGGGAAGAAGACTACTTTGTACACCGGCATTGCACCCACAAAGGCTGAGGCATATAAGGAGGTGAGTGTGTCTCTGTTTGTGTGTGTCTGTGTGTGTACATAGGTGTGTGTGGTGTGTGTATGTATGTGTGTGTGTGTGGTGTGTGTGTGTGTGTGTGTGTGTGTGTGTGTGTGTGTGTGTGTGTGTGTGTGTGTGTGTGTGTGTGTGTGTGTGTGTGTGTGTGTGTGTGTGTGTGTGTGTGTGTGTGTGTGTGTGTGCATGTGCATGCATACATGCGCACATGTACATATGCTCATGCATGGTGTTGTGTGTGTGTTGTGTGTGTGTGTGTGTGTGTGTGTGTGTGTGTGTGTGTGTGCGTGTGTGTGTGTGTGAGGATTGTGTATGGCTACACCTATGTTGTAGTGAAGTTTCAAGAGGCATACATATGTACTGTAGTACTGTCTTTAGGCTGTAATCGTAACACTGAAATGCACAAGCCTAGCACAATAATTCTACAATGTTGCTCCTTCGATTTATCTACATTAACAGCAAAATTATAAATAAACATACGTATTTAGAGGGCTACAGGGGTGGATTTGCAAGGTTAAGGTACTTACATTTCAGTATGTAATTGTTACCAGCCTCCAAAGGGTTTGATTGGGACGAAGCACTAATTATGGCATCCATTACCATGGTAACAACATAATTTTATTACCATTTTATACTGTATGAACATGGGCATCCAACTCGCCAGGGGAGTATACTTAGGAATCTTTGGTTTCGAGTAAATACGTACCCCTTTCTAATGCCCTTGAACAGCATCCCCAAGAACTTGCCCTAAATTGTTGAACTTATACAAAGCCAGTCTTCCCCAGTGCAAGAGCCGAACTTAGCATTGTAGCAGAGTAAGTTTTCTTTGGGGACGCATACTGCCATTTCCCTACAAAAACTCAATATTTAACGTTTAAATTGCTTTGTTGAATTCCTGGAGGTCAAGAAGATTTGCCCAAAGTCCATGAACTGAACCTATAATGGTTAAGACATTGGCACTTGGGCTATGACATGCAAAATGCCGAGTCCTGAGAATAAGTGCATTTTGCATGCATTCAGCCTTCCCGCCTATGTCTCAACTATTAAATAATGACCCCAATTGTGTACATTTTGTGGAACATGTTTTTACCTGTTGTGTATTAGCACGTAGTTACAGAAGTAAGTTGGTTTAAATTGCGATACATATTGCATCATATCGCAATGTATACCCACACAATAGAGTGTATCGTGTGGACATACGGTTGAAACTGTTTACAACAACACCACTGGTTCCACTGTTTTGTGTTGCTACAACCGAGTTGTTGTTGTAACCCGTACACTGATCTGTACAGAGACCAGTGAAACAGTTCCCAGCATGTGTGTTGTTGTTAGTCTCGCGTGGCTGGACCGCAATGACCGGTGACATAGTCCCTGAATAAGGAGGCGATATTGCAGTCTGGCCAAGCGAGACTATGTTGTTGTAAAGAGAGTGATGTTCCATCAAGTGACTTTGTAAAAGAGGTCTAATGGTATATGACTTTTGCATGTACAAGCATGTCAGCAATTTGCCTTCCTTGCATTTATGGCTTCATTGCACTGATGTATGTGTGTAGGTACCTGTGGAGAAGAATATTCCAGAAGAATTCAACTGGCAATAAAACGTACCAATCTACAAGGGTGACGTATCGACAAGAACACTCTCTAATTCACTTTTATTGTATGTGCGTACATCACTTTCATTTGGATTAATTTTGCTTTATGTTCTGATACGTATAATTCTATACACGAATATATGCGTATGTACTTGTATTGTATTATATATCTATATACTATATATATTCGAAATTGATTTCCCTGTATCATAGACACTCATGCAAGGCGTAGTATATAGCTAGAGGGTATTATACTGATGATGCCTGTGTAAACATTTCCGTTTCCAAATTCACTTCGAATTCGAAGTTGGTTTCGGATTTCATCGACTCGCGCGAGCGGCACAATCCGAGCACAATCATGTCTTCTGCTGGGAAAGACAAGGATTTCCAGCTCACCTCCGAGGTTAGTTTGTCAAGACAGGTACATGAGTTACTGTACAGGTTATATTGCCATGATCCTACATTGGGGACAGAACACCTCGAATTTGTAGTTCCATAGACGGGCTAACGACTGCGTACGTACACTAATCGAATTAATGGTGCCCAAGCAGTCGTGAGGTACTTATATGCTATCCATGCAGCCTTTATTTTGATCAATATTTACTCACATTAGGACAATTCGTAACCGTATACAGTACCTAAAGCTCTCCAGTGTGTATCCAGCCCCTCTGTGTACTGTAGTGTGTATCCAGCCCCTCTGTGTACCGCAGTGTGTATCCAGCCCCTCTGTGTACTGTAGTGTGTATCCAGCCCCTCTGTGTACTGCAGTGTGTATCCAGCCCCTCTGTGTACTGTAGTGTGTATCCAGCCCCTCTGTGTACTGTAGTGTGTATCCAGCCCCTCTGTGTACTGTAGTGTGTATCCAGCCCCTCTGTGTACTGTAGTGTGTATCCAGCCCCTCTGTGTACTGCAGTGTGTGTCCAGCCCCTCTGTGTACTGTAGTGTGTATCCAGCCCCTCTGTGTACTGTAGTGTGTATCCAACCCCTCTGTGTACTGTAGTGTGTATCCAGCCCCTCTGTGTACTGCAGTGTGTATCCAGCCCCTCTGTGTACTGCAGTGTGTATCCAGCCCCTCTGTGTACTGTAGTGTGTATCCAGCCCCTCTGTGTACTGTAGTGTGTACCCAGCCCCTCTGTGTACTGCAGTGTGTATCCAACCCCTCTGTGTACTGTAGTGTGTATCCAGCCCCTCTGTGTACTGTAGTGTGTATCCAGCCCCTCTGTGTACTGTAGTGTGTATCCAGCCCCTCTGTGTACTGTAGTGTGTATCCAGCCCCTCTGTGTGTTAATACTTAATATTCTGTTCAGTGTATGCACAACTACAAGAGATACACACATACGTATACAATTATTCATAATTCTTCTGAAGTGAAAGTTAAGGCTAGTATTACTGTATGTATGTGCGTATTACATATTATGTATTTGTATGTATATACGTACATGTATAATGTAATTGCATGTACATACATACATATGTACATACATATGTACATACGTATGTACATACGTACATGCATACATACGTACGTACGTGCATACATACATACGTACGTACATGAATGTGTTTGTTGTTAAGAGCAATCAGTATTACAAGTACACTAAACCCTAATTCAATCAAGCGAAACTGATTACTCTCAGCGGTGGTGTACACACTGATTACTCTCAGCGGTGGTGTACACACTGATTATCCTCAGTGGTGGTGTACACACTGATTATCCTCAGTGGTGGTGTACACACTGTGACAGTTTTGAGTAACTGTCCTGAATATCCTAGTCTTGCATAGCCAGACCCCAAACATGGCTCCTTGTTCATTAATTTTGAGATGGAAGACAGAGGTTGAGGTCTGGCTATGTGAGACTAGGAAGCCTTATTCAATTCACATACATACATATGTGTGTATGTACTGTATGTACAGTAGAACTTGCTTAGTATGTACCTCAAGGAAAGACAAAATCAATACTCCTTATCAGAGGTATGTATGTACGTACTATCAGGACAGATTTATGTGCGTACGTATGTACTGTATGTATAGGAGGGGACAGAATGAAGTGTATGTACTGATCCAGTTACTAACTAAGCAAGTTCTACTATGTACACGTACGTACATATGAATGTGTGTGTGAATACACAGTGCTGAGCAACTGTCTTGGGTAACCCCGTTCAGTTTACATCCAATTTGTTGCTGCTGTGTTTCCAGGAAGTTGACCGACTGAAGGATGCACTGAAGAAGGAGGAGTTCAGGAAGCTCCTTGTAGACTATGCAAAGGAGATATCGGATCCTGAAAACAGGAAACGCTACGAAGAAGAAATAGCCCAACTTGAGAGAAACAGGGGACAAGATGTCAAGTTTCTTCACCCAAAGGTACATACGTACGTACGTACGTACGTACGTATGTATGCATGTACGTACATGTGTACCTACGTACGTACATACGCACGTACGTACATGTGTACCTATGAACATACATACATACGTACATACATGTATGTACGTAAGTTTATGCTCCTTATTTCAAGTACTTGCGTGATACATACTCAATGGGACGCGGTTAGTACTCAGACTCTCATGTACACACATATTACATATGCTAATATCCATGAATACTACATACACCCTGCCTTTAAATTTGTATGTGAGGGATACACTTACGTAGTACTACAATGGAACCCTGTTCATTCTCATGAAGATTATTCCCATGTACTGTACATACGAGATATATCTGGTATATTCCATCATCAGAACTGTGTGCATGCTGTGTGCATGTACATACGCACGTGCGTCTTATGTATGTACATACGTACATATGCAGGGTTCTGCCTACACTGATCGGAGGTGGTCAGGCCCAACCAGTAAAATTCATGGCCAACCACCTCATACTTTTCTACTATTCAGAGACCAGAGGATTTGAAATCACAGTAATAAAGTATTTTCTCTATTCCTGATTTTAGGTATGTGATTGAAACACTTCACTAGTCTCATGTTTAGTATTATTACCTTGAAAAAAGCCTTCCTGGATATTCTTGGTTGGAAGGTTCACTTAGGAGTAGGTCTTCAAACATGTGTTAGCTGTGAATTGATTGATGTGATTACCACCTTGGAAGGCTACCTGGGAAGAACCCTGATATTATACGTAATATTGTCATGCTACATGTTGGGAATGTGAAGCTATGTACGTATGTACACATCACTGCACACAATCACACGATTTTTATCACCGACTTCCACACGCCTCTTACTGGAGAGGAAAAACTCACCTCTTCTTCATGTTTTGCAGCCGGGATTTGTTGTGAAGGCGAGGCTCATTGACAGCAAGAAGAAAATTTTTGTGAATATCTGCATGAACGATCTCATCAAACCACCAGTCGCCTCTCCGATGCAGACTTCTGGGAAGATTGGTCATAACTGGTCCATTCCCTACAGTTTGTCTCCAGGAAGAGAGGATGTGGACAAAGGTGAGGTGGTCGTCTGTTTGTGTCATCTTATACCAACGAAATCACCGTCAGCATCATCACTATATCATCAGTATCACCATCACCGTCAACATCGTCACCATCACCACCGCCCACCACCACCACCACCATCATCATCATCATCATCATCATCATACGTACGTATGTGTCCATATGTACGTACATACAGTGAAGTCTCATTAATCTGCCACAATTTGTTTGGGAAAATCTTGGCGGATTAATGAGGTTGGCAGATTATCCAAATCAATTTGCAATCTTTTGTAATAATTCATGCACAAAATTAATGGCAGATAAAAGGGTTTGGCGGAAAAAGCGGTGGCGGATTAACAAGAATTCACTACAACTTGTGATTTCATCCATTTTGTGATGATGTCATACATTGCCAGCCTCTCCTATCTACCATAAGTATGGCGTGTGTTAGCTTTTGTGCAATGTGCATATGTTTGCTCTTGTACTCACATATGTGCGTGTGTTAGCTTTTGTACATATGTACATACATGTACGTACGTATATGTTTGCTTTTGTACACACATAAGCACAAAGTTTTGCTCTACTTATTTTGCAAGTACGTATATGTACGTACATACATACCTTTTGCCATCCCCACCCCTGGGAAAGTTTTTAAATAAAGGCCTATAAAACATACTAGGACGTTAGGGTATAGGGTATTCTTATTTAACCTGGGGAACCTTTAGCCAGAGGCTACTGTAAGTGACACCCGGAAAGTGTTTGAGAAATACACTACATGCTTTGATTTCGCAGAGTTTTATCTTTACAGTTTTCATGGATTAGAAGCCAGGTGCGAAGTTTATGACTGCAAAGATTTAGAACGGGCTATTGTACAATGGCAAAACATGGCCATCCATGAATATTATAAACACGAAAATCACTAAAATCCATGATCTGTGAAAGTTTCACTCGGGCCAGATTTAAGGTGCATGCAGTACATACGTACATACCGATGTTTGGTTTGTACGACCATAATATGTGTGTTCTGCAGATATGTACATAGAGTGAAATATGTAAAGTGCTGGATAAATTGTGTGCATTTGCATGTATGTACGTACATACTTTTCCTATACATAGGTGGTGTCAAGTGTACAGTGTACGATGTTGTTTTTAACCCACAAAATTTCAAGGAGTGTGATAAGGTACGTATGTGTGTGTGTGCGTGCGCGCGTGTGTGTGTGTGTGCACGCATGCATCCTCACATACGTACATGCAAGTTCAAATGCACTTTCATTTACAGTAGACATACGTACGTATGTACATACGTACTTATAAATTTTATGGCAAGTGTCTTACACAAATAATCTGTACCTTGACTTTTATATTGAGACTTGATAATCTTCTGCATTAACTGTGTTCTTTTCTCCAACTGAAGGACCCGAGGTTTCGACAGCTTATGATCAGTACAGCCTTGGAAGGACTTGAGAAGCAACTCAGTATCAAGGTGGACAAGAAAGGTAAGTGGGGACGGAGGAGGGGTGAGTGTGAAGGGAGGAGTGAGGGTGAGTGGAGGGAGGAGGGTGAGTGGGGAGGGAGGAGGGGTGAGTGGAGGGAGGAGGGGGTGAGTGGGGAGGGAGGAGGGGTGATTGGAGGGAGGAGGGGTGAGTGGGGAGGGAGGAGGGGGTGAGTGGGAAGGGAGGAGGGTGAGTGGAGGGAGGAGGGTTGAGTGGGAAGGGAGGAGGGTGAGTGGGGAGGGAGGAATAAGAGTGAGTGAGAAGGGAGGAGGGGGAGTGGAGAGAGGAGTGAGAGTGAGTGGAGGGAGGATCCTCGAGGGGTGAGTGGGGAGGGAGGAGGGGCGAGTGGGGAGGGAGGAGGGGGAGTGGAAGGAGGAGTGAGAGTGAGTGGAGGGAGGAGGGGTGAGTGGGGAGGGAGGAGGGGGAGTGGAGGGAGGAGTGACAGTGGGTGGAGGGAGGAGGGGGGAGTGTGGAGGGAGGAGGAGGAGTGGAGGAAGGAGTGACAGTGAGTGGAGGGAGGAGGGGGGAGTGGGGAGGGAGGAGGGGGAGTGGAGGAAGGAGTGACAGTGAGTGGAGGGAGGAGGGAGGAGGAGGAGTGGAGGGAGGAGTGAGAGTGAGTGGAGGGAGGAGTGGGTGAGTGGGGAGGGAGGAGGGGTGCGTATGTGTGAAGGTGAACAAGAAGGAAGGATGTACGTACATATTAGACTGGTATGGAGTGCTGAATATGTAGTACATAATATGCATTGAAAGTAAAGTGTTGTACTAGTTAAGTACAGTACATATACGTATATATATATGTATATATATATATATATATATATCCATGTGTATATGTAATAGTTGTATCCTGCCTTGGTGTGCTACAGCAGCCATAAAGTGCTAATTAATTGACCCCGGGCTGCGCAACTATTATGTGTCATGGTGAAGCAAAACACTGCAAAATGTGACAATTGACAACTACTAATTAATGAGGCATGAATGGGTTTTGGCTGGCAGGAGATTGACAAGACCCTTGACCTGGGCTACATCAGAGTAGCAGGGCTACATCGTGAATGTAAGCCCGCGGTACTCTTTGATCCACCCAACTTTTGCCCCCGCACCATGACACATGTACTTACATACGTTGAGTACTACAGTGAAGCCTCTATAGAAGGACACCTCTGAAATGCAGCCACCTCCTTCAACAGGACACCACTGCTCTGCCCATTTGACCTCCCTAAACCCTCTAAAATAAGGACACCTCAATGTACAGGACAGTTCACAGTGGTCCCAATGGTGCCCTTATTGCAGAGGTTCATTGTACAGGACAGTTCACAGTGGTCCCAATCGTGTCTTTATTGCAGAGGTTCATTGTACACATAACATTACATCACCAGTGATTGCATGTGTGTATGCCATACATATGTACATACGTACATTTGGTTATGTCTTTTGCTTTGTTATAGCACTGAAGTATCCGAAATTGGAGTACAAGGGAACGCCATCTTCTTCGGTGATTCGTAGACCACATCCTGATGTACGTACAGTGGTGTGTGTGTATGTGTCTATGTTTGTACGTGCGTACATGTCTGTGTAGGTGCGTACGATGTACCCTAAATCATGAAGAGATTGTGTTGGGAAAAGGTTTCTATTGCGCGTTAAAATTCATTTGTGCTATGTTTTCTAGATACATACGTTCTACGTAGTTCATTCTTACTATGGAATCTGTATATTCACAGTGTTTTGAGTACAATACGTATATTGAGAATAGGGCCAAGTTGCATTCTATTGCTAAACATACACAATCTTTTCATGATTTACAATTTATATGTACTGTAAGGGTGTATAGAAACCATTTTAAAATGGTAAGAGGATGTAGGATTGACACAGGATCGTGCAAAAAGGCATTATCAAAGATCCTATTCTCCAAAAACACTTGTAACAAGGGTGGAATACATAGGTGGGCAAAGGGCAAGACAGGCATAGGGCTAGACGAGCATAGGACTACACATACATGAGGCTAAATGGGTATAGGGCTAGACAGAGTTTAGTTGGACTGAGTGCACACTAGTGTGACTAGTCTCGCGTAGCCAGACCGCTTTCCCCTCCATCCTTTGGGCACGCATGAGAGAAAGGGTCTGGCTACGCGAGACTATAGTCTGATGTGGCCAGACTGAATTCATCCATTAATTCAAGCTGGCCACATCAGACTAGTGCACACTGTGCAAATTCCTACATCCCACATGTGTAGCACATAGTACAGTGTGGTGCGCGATGTATCCTTTATATATACCATTTTTAACTGGTTTTTATACACCCTTGTTCGTGCAGTTTTTCCTTTAAATCGAAACAGTTTCTCGAATAGAGGCTGTTAAAGAAGGTTTCCACTGCAGTTGAGAAGGAACACAATCAAATCTTATATGATAAAGAAACTAAAACTATGCAGCTACCTGACTGAAATCGATGTACCCACCTAGAAATCAAAATTTTATTGACTAGATCATAAGGACTTAGGATTTGAACTGTGCTCGGCGCTAGTACGTGATTTCCCTCTGTTGGGGTCCATCAAGTTTGCTCTGTCAAAGAAAAAGAAGGGTGCGTAGTCTTAACCGAGCAGCAGTTAAGTTCTATTGACAAATAATTGACTCTAGGAAAGATGGCCATCATTTTTTGCCAACTGAATAGGGCAAGTTTATCATTTATAATCTTTAAAGCTAGTCTGGTGTTGCTTAGACCCAATCTTACTAGTCTTTGGAAGCAACTTCCGCAAATAGTCTCATGCAGCGCTTCTTTCTATCCATCCATGATCTATCAAAGCCTACATCTTCATTCGATCACAGCCAAGAGCAGAATTCGCCCGTCTCAACCAGTGAAATTTGCATCATGGAGAAGCCTAAGCTTTATCTTCGAGGCTACAGTTTACATATCCTGCAGAACAGTTTTGCTCTTGTATTGAAACGTCCTCCATGGCTGTCTAACACGGCTGTACGTATACGACTGCTGCAGTATAATTCGTAAGTGTGAACTAATTGCTATGTTTGCTAGACCGTCTCCTGCCCCTTCTTGCCCGTAGGGTGCCTGCGGGGGACGGACTAGCTGGCCAGACTACCTTGTGTGCATACTTGTACACCTAGTCTCGTGTAGCCATTTCGTTGATCACAAAAATGGCCGATTCTGCGAATGTGTGGGATTTATTTTTTTCCTGCTTTAGAAGTGTAGGTGTAGCTTCAAAATATACAAAGGCACTTCGCGCTAACAATCGGAGCTCACTGGTGAACAATGAGACCTCTGGACCATTTGCGGCAACCTGTAGCTCAGTTTAAAGAAACGACGCGAAGAATAAGAATCATCGTTTTATATGGTACTGGTGTTACATAGTCATAAATTGCCATCTAAGATTTCGAAGTTCTTTAAAGAAATTGGCCTACGAAGTGTTTAACTATTTTATCTTGTAGCTAGTGTGTCAAAAGGCACCAATATCACTTTAAAATGCTTCTAACTATACTGTATTGTTAGTTTTCAGGCGAAAATAAAATTTGTGCTAATGTATGGCGGCCATGTTTTTCGGTGTCAATCGTACATCATGTAATAATATTCATTCACTTAAATTATCACTCAACACATGCCCAGCAGTGGACCAACAATAGTACAAAACTCAGATACAATAGTAGTTCCTAAATAATCGAAGCTGGTATCTAGTCATGAATATATTTATCGAGTTTTTGTTAGTATAATATGCACCAAGATGAATGTACAACAGAATTAAAATGTAAATAAGGGTAATAGTTGGGAATAATAATGATCATTTGCTTTTCATACTACGTATGTACAGAATGTATGTAAGTACATACATAGCTAATATTCCATGTTATGTGATATTGTGTGAAGATCACAGCAGAATTAGTGTAGTCCTGTCAATACACGTACTGGTTTAGTGTCAGCGACTGGACTTCATTGGCAAGTCCAGTGAGACCACGCTTATCTGCACCTCGTATTGAGTTTCCTCTCCTCCCACACACTATTCTGCAGTTGCTCTTGTGCAATAGGTTTTTTGGTATTTTCCCCATGCATGATGTCATCCGAATCACTCTGCCTTGATGGCCAGCATCACTTGCTGTTCCAGTTCACTGCTGCGTAGCTGACCTGCCACTTGAAGTGCACGCTGATACATGGAGTTTTGTATGTATTGGTAGCATGCCAGTTGGCCATAGTCATTTGCTTTGGGGTAATCCCCTTGCGTGTATACCAGTCTGGCTGCAACGTGATAGTAGTAGGCTGTCTGTACTGTGTCCAGATAGGAATGTATTTGTCCCATTTGTTGCAGAACCGCTTCGGTTGCTTTAAGGCTTGCTTGTAGGATTTTTTGGTCACGATTCTTGTGAAACTCTGCCTGTTCGTTTCCCATATGTACCCTCACAATGAATGTAGTGGCACCTCCTGGTCTCATCCATTCTGGAGTTGCCTGGTAGTGATCAACATTCCGGTCAGCCTGGAGCAGTATGTCATCAAGCCTCTGTGCTGTTATGCTGTACTTAGCTTGCTCATAGTCACTCAGAAGTTTAAACCCGGCTGCCCTCAACACTGAGAAGTCGCCACTTATCTGTGTGGAGAGCTCAAAGGCGTTTTACATATGCTTTCTCATGTCCAAACCACCAAATCCTGTATACGATGATAAGTAACATGCTGCTATGTGTATATGTAGACGACACTTCAGTATGAGTGGATTCTGACATTCAGCTTTGTCGCACTCCTCCAGAGCCTTCTTGAGTCTTGGTAGGTTCTGTGTAGCAGAGCATAGCCCTGCGTCTAAGCATGCAAGCTTTATGTCAAGGGGAAGTCCCTTTTTCATGAGTATGACATCAAGAGCAGTTTGTGCCTTTTTCGGTTCACTTGAGCGTAAACTCCACAACATCTGTACCAGTTTGCGATGTGTTTTACTCTTGAGTGGTCCAGAGGGCTTTATGGGTGTCACTGAAATAGTGAGTTGGAAGAGTGAATGCGAGAAATCCTTTACATTGGATGTGGTCTGGTGCTCGATGCTTCTCACTGTTATTTCCCTTTTCCTATTTAACATAACATCCGAAGTAGTTTTTAGCCCCATCTTTGTAACTTTCTGTTCTGTGTATTCAGTGATATGTTCCAAATATGTCCCCTTGTCTTCATCCTCCTCGCTTGGAGTGAAATCGAAACAGGCGTACATGTGTTGAACAAAGTCCAGTTGTTCGGTACATGGGGACATGGCCATACTGTCTGCGTATGTATGTGTGATTACTGTGAATTCACTGCCTCCTCTGGTAGTTCGATGATGGTATGAGGGAGCAACGACTAGTTTTGGACCAATTGCTGCGTTGTCTGCCTTCTTTACCTGTTTTGTTGGTGTTTGTCCTGTACTACTCAGCTGCATTGGTCCACTGTTTTCCACAGATAGGAAGGTCTCTTGGTTTGTTTGCACTTCACCTTGATTCGATACAGTCACACTCAATGGTGCACTGTCCTTCTCTGTATCCATCACTGCGGATTTCACTAGGTCACAACGAATGCCCTCGGCTATTTGTTTGTGGATGTGCAGACAATCTGTTCTGGCGCTCTCCTCCAGTATGGCACAGTAGGTTTGTGCCACTTCAAGAGGTTGGAGGGAAATGTGATCCAGAAGAAATGTTCTCTTTCGAAGAGGGTCCCTTTCTGCCTCAATCCGTTCTTTGAGGAGTCGACCAATGACTTCTCTCTCATACAGCATCCCAAGGATTGCAGTGACCTGAAGGTAGTGGAGCTGTTTGGTGTAGTTCTTGCGAATTGCTCTTTCTACAATGGTAGCTTCCATTTTGGGATCAACTAATGTCTAGAATATTCTTTCCACTTCTAAAGACCCTAGTGATTTACAAATTCTAGTCGAGAATCCTATACTAGCAAAAACCTGGGGCTACACACTGCGTACTGATGTGTATAGAGTATAAATTGAGCAACCAGCACTAATTATAAACCTAGGGGCTATATAAGCAATACTTCCATATTCAGTGTACCACAAACAATCTGGATGTCACAAGACACATGTGTGCCACTGACACATGATCTAGTCTAACAAGCTAGTTTGTCTTGCAATATCCAAATGGGGATGGATTAGCTAGCTAAGACTATCACATGATCTGTCTTATGCAATCGAATCATGCCTGGCATGGATTGGAGGGTTTCAATGGTGGTGAGCATTGTTTGTTATGTGTGTGTACAGTACGACCTCAGTAATGAGGACACCATTGGAAGCACAGTAGCATGTCCCCTATAGGGGGTGTCTTTACTTCAGAGAGTTCACATGTACACATGATCAGTACAAGGGACTTCAAATGGGGCAGAGCAATGGTGTCGTGTTAAGAGAGGTGGCTGCATTTCAGAAGTATCCTTTAATGAAGAAGAGAATCCAGTGTGCATGTGTGTGTGTGTGTGTGTATGTGTATGTGTGTGTGTGTGTATGTGTGTGTGTGTGTGTGTGTGTGTGTGCGTGTGTGCGTGTGTGTGTGCATGTGTGTGTGTGTGTGTGTGTGTGTGTGTGTGTGTGTGTGTGTGTGTGTGTGTGTGTGTGATCATGAATGTGTGTGTGTATTCCTTGGCATTGGCTTGTAGCAGTGTTGGACTAATACAGCAATTGGCTGGTATTCTGATAGCCTAATAATATGCTAGGGATTAAGAAGATGATGCTGATAATCAATGCTATGATTATACTGTATCATATTGGCATTCTTGCAGCTGCAGCTTTTATGTAGGTGTATGTGCACCAGGCTTCATGTAGATTAAAAAGAAGTTATTCAAATATAGGCTGTTGAAAGAAGTCTTCCACTGCTGTTGAGAAGGAATACCATTGAATCTTGTAAGATGGAGAAACTAATCTATGTAGCTACTTGACTAAATCAGTGTTGACCACCTAGAAGCAAAGGCCTGAAGTATGCTCGAACAAATGAGCGCCAAGTCAACGATCAGCAAATGCTTGACCTTATACACACTATACACCTAGTCTCGCGTAGCCATTTCGCTGATCCAAAAATGGCTGATTGAGCGAATGTATGGGATTCGCCTATTAAAACTATCTCGCTTTAGAAATGTAGGTACGTATTTATTCAAACATCCAAAGGCTTTCGCGCTAACAATTGAAGCTCACTGACGAAAGATGAGATCTCTGGACCCTTCCTGGCGACCTGAGCTTAGTTCGAAAAAACAGCTAAAGAATAATCTCAAAATGGTACTGGTGTTGCGAACCCATACCTCAGCAAATGTACTTCGAATTTCTTCTCAAGAGGTGGGCTTACGAAGCTTTTAAACTGCTTTGTCTTGTAGCTGGTTTATGAAAATACACCAAAATACACTTTTCACAGCCATTTATGCTCTATACCGCTAGTTTGTGGGCAAAAACTAGTTTGCACTAATGTATGGCGGCCATGTTTTTCCATGTCAATCCTAAATATGGAGTACTACCGTACTCCATAATGTGATGAATACTGCATAGGTACTTACTGTACATTGGTACATATGTACATACAATGCACACCTCAGATCATATTATGTACGTACATACATGTACATACATACCTCTGTATATACACAGGGTCCTGTACCTCCAGAGGAGCAGCCTCATTTGAAGTTCCCCTACCCAAGTGACCCGAAGAAGAGTTCGAGTTCCGACAAGAAGGCTAAGGTGAAGAAGTCCAAGCAAAAGCATGAGCCAGTGCACACTGTGACTCACCGTGGAGAGGTGGATATGGGAGACTATACCAACTCACGGTGTGTGTGTGTGTGTGTGTGTGTGTGTGTGTGTGTGTGTGTGTGTGTGTGTGTGTGTGTGTGTGTGCATGCGTGCGTGCGTGCATACATGCGTACATGCGTACGTGGTTGCGTATGTGTGTGTGTGCATGACCACACAGTGCCTCCAATCAACTAATGTCTGTTCCATAGTAAAACGTACTCCCATTCAATACAATAATCCGTACATACGTACATACGCAGTCTGTGGCAAGTACTACGTATATCATTTTGCACCTTCAAGCACAACTTCGTGTACAGTATGTCTACGCAAACCAGTGGTGAGAGCGGTACATACGTACGTACGTTCACGTTTGTAGTATAACTTGCTCAGTTACAACCTCAAAGAGGAACACAAAATCAGTTCGTACTTGACATTTTAGTGCTAGGACTTGCTATCAGAGGTACGTACGTATATATGTAATAATACCATAGGGGCTCATTCCTTTGTTCTATAATGTTAGTCGGAATAATCTTGAGCAAATACGTAGCAGAAATCTTCAACAAAATTTTTGGTACTGCACATATACGTAGTTATGTAAAACGGGGGAAGACGTAAGCACAACACCGAGAGCTTATTTCATTCATCTCGGCCTTGTGTGTGTGTAGGGTGTCGTCAGCGGTAAAGCGCCCCAAGTCTCTGGTTGTCCGTGTGGAGCTTCCCGGAGTGAAGTCAGTGGCCAACGTTGACCTGGAGGTGTTTGAACGTAAGCTGGAGCTGACAGTGGACAACCCAAAGTACGTCCTCAAAGTATCCTTTCCATTGCAAGGGTGAACTGGCTATAAGTATGTACATTCAGTGGAACTTGCTTAGTAAGTACCTGGTTTAGTACATACTCCTGGATAGTAAGTGCTCCTCATTCTGTCCCTGTGTATACCTCATGTACATAAACCAACCCTGATAGTAAGTACCTGGTTTAGTACATACTCCTGGATAGTAAGTGCTCCTCATTCTGTCCCTGTGTATACCTCATGTACATAAACCAACCCTGATAGTAAGTACCTGGTTTAGTACATACTCCTGGATAGTAAGTACTCCTCATTCTGCCCCTGTGTATACCTCATGTACATAAACCAACCCTGATAGTAAGTACCTGGTTTAGTACATACTCCTGGATAGTAAGTACTCCTCATTCTGTCCCAGTGTGTACCTCATGTACATAAACCAACCCTGATAGTAAGTACCTGGTTTAGTACATACTCCTGGATAGTAAGTACTCCTCATTCTGTCCCAGTGTGTACCTCATGTACGTATATAAACCGACCCTGATAGTAAGTACCTGGTTTAGTACATACTCCTGGATAGTAAGTACTCCTCATTCTGTCCCAGTGTGTACCTCATGTACATAAACCGACCCTGATAGTAAGTACATACCTTTGATAATAAGTACTGATTTTGTGTCCCCTTCAAGGTATGTCCGTACGTATGTGCTAGGCAAGCTTCACTACACAACAGGTAAATATTGGCTAAAAAAATCCACTTCGATCATTGTTTGTATGCATACCTAACAGCACAACCAATTTCACTTTACCAAAATAGCAGAAGTTACGTACAGAGATTTACGCATGGTCAATATGGATTTTAATCAGCCACAATCATTAGTCTCCGATGATATTATCATGCATGGTTACAAGTACGTGAACATTACAAATGTCTTGAATTGAGGTGCATATGCCGAACCAAATATCTGCCACAGTGCGTACGTACGTATGTGCATACGTATGTATATTGCCGACATTTAAACTGGAAAGAAGTACTAAACAGCCCCAGTGTGTTGTTTAGTCTTAACTTGCACCAGCTCCCTCTGCACTATGACGTCGACCAAGACAACACTACTGCACAGTTTGACAAGAGCAAAGAGGTCCTCACAGTCACAATCCCAGTTCTCCCATCCTCAACTCCACTACCTTCTGATGGAGATCTGGTATCACATCTCTCGGACCCTACATCAACTGAAGGGGACTTCCCCTCGCCAACTGAAGGGGATGTCCCCACACCAACCGAAGGGGATTTCCCATCACCTACAGTTCTGTCAGCATCATCACCGCCTACCAGCGCTGCTGAGGTTGGCCTACAAGACTTGACAGACCGTGATCAAGCTCAAAATCCTTCACGGACCAGGGGTGATGGTGAAGGCATGAAGCAGTTTGGAGACAAGGATGGTGAGTTTGATTTGAGGCACATACTGTGGATATGTGTATGTACATACATGCGTATATGTACTTGTACTGTTCATACGTTCATCGTCAACTCTACATAGTGCGTACACAAGCAACAACAATTTGTCTGTGATGCTCTCCCAACAACACTGCATCTGTACAGGGCATATGTGCATACGTGTGTACATGAGTAAATATGTATATTTTGTCGATATTAAAACTTTCTTCAGAACTGGAAACTCCGTCAACACAGTCTACATCATTGCCCCTCCTACCTTCGGTGTTGTGGGTGTGTCCGCCATAT
>CAUJGJ010000444.1:2662500-2670000 GCA_963170055.1 Halisarca cf. caerulea | reverse complement strand
GGACCACCTGTATAGAAAGACCACCGCAATAACAGCAAAAGCACTACTATGCACCTCTACATAAGAAACCCCTGTCAGTGGAGACCACATTTACTGGGTCCCTTCACAGACTTTATAGACAAGTTTCACTGTACGTACGTACGTACCATGAAAACTCGTCATAAAGAAATCTCTTACTACGAATTTCTGCGTATAGTGAATGAATTCACGTGACCCAGTAAATGTTCTACTATGAAGGTGTAACTGGTTATAGTATTATTATGTATCATGAAGAGTTTCTAGTATCCCCTAGGATATGTTGTAATGAGTTTGTACTGTGTGTGCATTAGCAGTGCCCCATCCTGCACTACTCCGACTACACATCTCCAGTCCACAGGTTCGCCTTTGACACACAAGACACTGGTTAGCAAGCTCGACGAGGATGACGGCTCACTGACAGTGGATGTGGAGTGTGTGCCGTCCACTGACCTGTGTGCAGCAGCAACTGGAATCCAGCAAGATAGAGGTACGTATGCCGATTGGTTAGCGTACTCTACATAATGTGTATATTCACATGTACGTGTGTATAGCAGTGTACATGTACTTTTGTAGTGTGTACATAGCAAAGTGTATGTACGTACATTTTGTACAGTGTATACGTACATACATGCATTACAATCTATGCTTACTTCGTGCACAGTGTACATACATGCGTACATATATAACGTACATACGTATCTATGTACATACATTCGCCACAGTTGGTATAATGTGTACGTATGTACGTACTTGTTTACATTGTCCAGGAAAGAGCAGGCTGCAACATGCTTAGCTGGGTGTATATCGCAACTTGCCTGCATTTCTATATTTGGCATTTGAAGTCATGAAAATGACTGCTAATGTCACCATATGCTACTGTTTGTACACTCTCAGGCAGTAAAGTGGAGTCTGCACATGTTGATACACCAGGGAATAAGGAGACTCGTCCAGATCAGACTGAACCGGAGAGTGTTGAGAACAAAAGCAATGATCCAACGTCCTCGAATTGTCCTCCAAAACCACCTGTAATTCCAAGTCCTAGCGACAATGTCAGTTCCCCACCAGTTGAGGTAGAACAACAGTCTGATGTAAGTGAGCAAACATTGACAAAACAGGAAAGCAGCAATAATGTACAACGGGAAGCCACGGTTGAGCAAGAAGAGAGTAGTGTTGTGCAACAGAACATCGTGGTTGAGCAAGAGAGCAATGCTGTTGAGCAACATGGAAACATAGTTAAACAAGAAAGTAACGGTATTGAGCAACATGACAGTGATATTGTGCAAGAAAGTACTGTTGTTAAGCAACAATATGACAGTTTATCAAAACAGGGTAGAGGCGCCAGTGAGCAGGCAAGCAAGGAGGACATCCAAGCTGTTGCAAAGGAGGAACCTACTAGTGAACAGGGAAAACCCCTTTCTCCCCCTCTGTCATTGAGCAACAAGTACATCTATGATCTGGATTGAGTTGATAGTGTTGTGTGCATTTCATCCACTGGTTGCTATAATGCATATTCAACCTTGCATGATCAGGTGCTTTTTGGTGTTGTATACTTGATGTGTACAATTCTTATATGTCATTTGGACCCGTCAATTTCAATGGATTCCAATGATGAACACGATAATATTATGTTTTCAATAATTAATGTGAACATTAATTGTTGTTTCATAACATTATAATATGCAATATAAGATATACTTGCACATAATGAGTATATACCTACAATGTCATATATATATGGCTGAAGGACTTCAGATGCATGGGACAAATCAGTGTCCAGCTATAGGCCTGTTTAAGGAGGTTTCTGCATTTTGGAGGATATCGATCCTTTAATTATAATAATATAGAGGTTTTCTTGTATGCATGTATATTTATGGGTTATACTTTTTGTTGCATGCATGCGTGATTGAATATACCATTGCATCAATATTGCAAATAATACATAAAAATAATAATATATGTACACACATGTCATGCAATTATTACCTATCAATATTATGGTCAAATGTGTGCGGTTAAAAAGTCATGCATGATTGTTCAGATGCGTGTCATTCATTCCACAGGTTTGGGAGGTTTTAGTGGGGTTTTGTCTAAATTGAATAGATCGGCCTTCACCAGCATTTCCTAAATGAGGAACAACAACAAAACACAAGTACATGTACATACAGCTAACACGGTTACGCAGGCAAATGGGAAACTCGATCACACAGATGTACGCATGTACATAAATGCACATGTTTGCATGCATGCAAGTACGCACGTACCCATGCATGTGCATGCACGTACGTACGTACACACACACACACACACACACATGCAAATCTGTACAAACACACACACACACACACACACACACACACACACACACACACACACGTACACACACACACACACACACACACACACACACAAACACACACACACAAACACACACTTATACACACACACACACACACACACACACACACACACACACACACACACACACACACACACACACACAAACACACACACACAAACACACACACACACACACACACACACACACACACACACACACACACAAACCTGTATTTTCTGTATCAGGGCCCTCCTTCTGGCTTTGGGGACCTTCTCTTCCAATTTCTACACACAACACAGTACATAATGAACAGGTAACCATTCCCACAGTCTAGTGTTACATTCGTTACACACAACAAACCACAATGCCTAGCAAATTATCCATTTAAACATGACTTTTAATCCGGCCACATTCGTTGCACTAAAAGATGCTGAATCAAAGAGGGTGCTGGATGAACAAATCTTCTTACAATGCACTGCACACATTGGGTACACATTTCTACTGGCTGGATAGCAAGGGTTGTGGATTATTAAAGGGTGGATTAAAGAGTTATGACTGTACAGCAAGTCGTTTCTATTCATGCATACATTCTCTCCTTTTTCTTTTTTTTTAAAAATGCATGTTACGTGTCACTTGTTACTTTCAGTGGACCCCACCTATAAAGAACCCTGCTACAGTATAAGGAACTTCTGCTTAAAAAGAACAATTCTCCCAGTCCAAGTTCGTGTGCATATATACATTTTTCCTCTGTTAGAAGTGGACCTTGCATTCAGATATGGAAGTGCACAGGGTAGTGAAGGAAAACATACAAGAAACTAAACTAGAGCTCCACTACGACCATCGTTGTGCATTGTGGCATAGGTCTTCTATTAATATGTAATAATGCTGTACTATTCATACTCTGCAATACATTAGCATACACTTAAGCTTCTTTTATAGAAGACTTCAGATATAAAAAAAACAAATCCTTGTGGATTTCATGGCTCTACCGGGAGTTGACTGTATTTTTAAATTAATTTGTCTTGCATTGTACTGGGAGCCTAACACAGTTAGTACGGACAACAGCGGAAGGCCTCCCCAAAATAAAAGGTTATATTCAACTGAACTGAACGGAACACAATGAAAACCATACAATTCAAATCAATCACCAAACACTCGGTTCAGTTGTTGTCCAGTATTGTTGACCCCATTTTGCTTTACCATTGTCGGAAACTAGTATCACAGGGTTACAACTCTTGTCATAGAAATGAAGAGAAGAGTTGGCAATGACAACCTTCTTTAGTTGCACATACACATGTACATACGTACATACGCAGTGGCAAAAAGCCAAAATGGTCGGACAATGTCTAAATGCTGTCCATTATTTCCAACACTGCGTAGATTGTACGTAGCTGCATATGGTCATTGTATGCAGCTACGCATGTGTGTACGCATGTATTTCAACAGCATAACAATGCATGTCTTCTATACTATTTGAAATACAACAAACAGACACTAACGAGTGAGTCAAGTTTCTCAACAATCTGCATCAACTCCTCGGAAAGACGTAAACTGGTTTTGTGTAGCTTCGCACGAGCATCTTTTGCTAGGTCTTCCTGCAAAAAGCCCTTCAAGGAGAGAATGTACACACTAAAGAAAGACACATACACACACACACACACACACACACACACACACACACACACACACACACACACACACACACATGCATACACACACACATACATGCACACACACACATGCATGCACACACACCCATATATCCAGACACACATACGTACATGCACGCACGCACATGCATGCACACACACACACACACACACACCCATATACCCACACACACATACGTACATACACACACGCACATGCATGCACACACACAAACATACCCATATACCCACACACACACACATACGTACATGCATGCATGCACATGCATGCACACACACACACACACACACACACATATACCCACACACACATACGTACATGCACGCACGCACATGCATGCACACACACACACACACCCATATACCCACACACACATACGTACATGCACGCACGCACATGCATGCACACACACACACACACACATATACCCACACACACACACGTACATGCACGCATCCACATGCATGCACACACACACACACAGCCATATACCCACACTCACATACGTACGTACATGCACGCACGCACATGCATGCACACACACACATACACATATACCCACACACACGTACATGCACGCATCCACATGCATGCACACACACACACACACAGCCATATACCCACACTCACATACGTACGTACATGCACGCACGCACATGCATGCACACACACACACATACACATATACCCACACACACGTACATGCACGCACGCACATGCATGCACACACACACACACCCATATACCCACACACTCATACATGCACGCATGCACATATACACCCACACTAGTGTTTCACGGTTGCTTGGACGGTATATTGTCAGCTAGAATGTGGTCGGTATTACCATAGACACTCTATACTACGTAACTACTTATGTGAAATGGTCTTCATGTAATTTACTCTTTAGCAATTAAATCTGCAATAGTCTTTGTTAGGTCAGCAGAGAAATCCAAAAACTGCCATACTTCAGCAGTGGTGTTGGGGTTAGCAATAAGGGAGGGCTCCATAATTTTAATGCCTCTAAGTAAACGAGATTTTCTAACCACATGGTTTGTGTCATTATACATCACTACAACCCGTGGGCTGATCATTTGATCATGTTAACGGTAATACTGCTAAAGGTTTATATTGTCAGTATTACTAAAAATCGGTATAATGTGAAACACTAACCTACCCACATTTACACACACACACACACACACACACTCATCCACACATGCACATATGCATGCATGTACACAAGCACACACACACACACACACACACACACACACACACACACACACACACACACACACACACACACAAGCCAATTGCCACACGTGTGACAAACCTTATCTATCCCATCAAGTTCACTAAGAGATTCTTCCAATAATTTCTCAAAAGGTGCAACTTCTTTGGATAATTTATCAATGGCTTCTAGCAATCTGGGATCACCCTCATAAGCTCCCTGCATGTCAAGAGGTTGGTGCGGAGATGACCACACGCACCATTGTAACACGCACGGGAACCCCATGAGCTGACATTCCACTGGTCCCCAAACACATGTCATGTTACAGAGATTATTGGATGATTGAGTGGTCCACACTGCAGGGAAGCCTCTCCAATCCAATTAGTGGGGATGGAAAAAATTCTCAGATTAGTAGGTTACCAGATTACAGAGTGACTCTCAGCATACGTACATATGTTGATATGGTGGTGACTGTACCTCATGAGATGGTCGGATTAGAAAGAATGTCGGATTGTAGGGGTGTAGGATTACAGAGGTTTCACTGTCTGGTCTACTATCATGGTGACTGTATCTCAGAGTATGGCCAGATCAGGGGAATGTTGGATTACTGAGGTGTGCGAGTGCAGTGGCTACCCTGTTACAGTGGCTACCCTGGTACAGTGGCTACCCCGTTACAGTGGCTACCCTGGTACAGTGGCTACCCCGTTACAGTGGCTACCCTGGTACAGTGGCTACCCTGGTACAGTGGCTACCCTGGTACAGTGGCTACCCCGTTACGGTGGCTACCCTGGTACAGTGGCTACCCTGGTACGGTGGCTACCCTGGTACAGTGGCTACCCTGGTACAGTGGCTGCAGTGGCTACCCCGTTACAGTGGCTACCCCGTTACAGTGGCTACCCTGGTACATTGGCTACCCCGTTACAGTGGCTACCCTGGTACAGTGGCTACCCCGTTACAGTGGCTACCCTGGTACAGTGGCTACCCTGATACAGTGGCTACCCTGGTACAGTGGCTACCCTGGTACAGTGGCTACCCAGTGGCTACCCTGGTACAGTGGCTACCCTGTTACAGTGGCTACCCTGTTACAGTGGCTACCCTGGTACAGTGGCTACCCTGGTACAGTATTGAATTCAGGAGCTTACAAAGTGTCAGAAAAATTTAAACATCAAACAAAAATTAATTGTCTGATTGCTACGGAACTAATGTACTGTACATATGTAAGTGCTCACCTTGTAAAGTTTTAAATGTGTACTCACAAAATAACAATCGACATGACAATGTGAAGTAGTATGTTTGTATATGTACATAGGTGGACAAAGGACATTCACAGCTCATAAGTGGTTGGATAGACTTACAAGTCCAAACGACAGTGAAGGTTTTACTGCCCAAAATACCAAGAGGACTGCTGGAAGTATGTACGTATGTATGTATGTTGGTATACAGGGTCTTGACTTCATCGAGGGTTCCTGATCAATGCGAGAGCTAACTGAATAATGGCAAATCTTAACTTTCCTCTGTAGTCTAGCAAGCCAGACTGAATATGTTAGTCTAACAGGCAAGACTAATAAAACATGTTAGTCTAACAGGTAAGACTGATGAGTAGTAGAGAAAGAGAGTGGGTGTTTCAATCTCTTGCGAAACGTCGCTGCCAGTCACACAGTCGTTCAATTGTTGTTAGGGCGGTCATGCGGTCATTGCCCGTAAACTGGACGGTTTTCTATGAAAAGTACCGTATATATATATATATATATATATATATATATATATATATATATATATATGTACATGGATGTATTCACATATCCACATTCCACCAGTGCATCATACCTCCTTTATGCATGGCACCCCATACATATGTACATACGTACATGCCGAGTATGTACGTTTTTGTGTACGTACATCCCATACATTCAACTCTAAGATGATAAAAGAAAGAGGAAACTTACAGCGGAGTCTAGGTATGTAAAATCCATGTGGACAGCAAGATAAAATTTAATACGATTTATCAGAATCTGGAACAGTAGGTCATTTCGGGACAGAGGGTCAACGGCAGTGTCAACCACGAGCTACATACATGATTTCTTGTCATTACTGTCTCCATGGATTGGGATTACAACAGCATGCAGCAAGTATGACTAGATGACTGTTCCAAATGACCGCACCTCATCCCACACTCGTCTTTACATACCTTTCTTCCTAGTGCCATCATTTTGGCACCATCAGTCACTTTCATATCTGTTA
>CAUJGJ010000444.1:2655000-2660000 GCA_963170055.1 Halisarca cf. caerulea | reverse complement strand
CACGTACTAACTCCTCCAGGAGTTGTGTGGCTGTATGAGAATCGGTCCTGTCCATCAGGCTCCTTGCATGGGCAGTGGTGCTGTAGTCGATCCCCTGCTAAGCATCCTGTACTAAGCGAGACCAGATCGATCACGCGATATATGAATCTGATTCCGATCTTAAATAATTATACTTACTATGTTGTAATCAAGAGTAGTCGCGTTCCCAGACCCACGTGCACTTCCGGCCTGAAAATATTATTGGAGTGCCTCTGGTACAATGATATTATAGCTAGTAGCACACACAGTGTCACAGAGATACCAGCCATATAATAGATAAGTGACATTATGTCTGAGGCTACACACATGAACGTACATGCACACACACACACACACACACACACACACACACACACACACACACACACACACACACACACACATGCATGCACACACACATGCGTGTAATCACGCACACACACACACACATGCACACACACACACACACACACACACACACACACACACACACACACACACACACACACACACACACATACACACACACACACACACACACACACGAAAATACACACACACACACACACACACACACACACACACACACACACACACACACACACACACACACACACACACACACACACATACACACACACACGAAAATACACACACAACCCCCCCCCCCCCCCCCACACACACACACATGAAAATACACACACACACACACATGAAAATACACACACACACACACACACACACACACACACACACACACACACACACACACACACACACACACACACACACACGAAAATACACACACACACACAGGGGCGGATCCAGGATTTTGTAAGGGGGGGATCACGAGGCAATTTTGCCAGCTCATTTACTAACACCACCTCGAGGGTGATGCTCCTCTTAGAGCATATAATATAATGTTGTTCGGGTCAACATTACACCATTAATTTTGGCATTTTGCATGCAAACATATTATATATAGCAAGTGAGTATAATAGAAGATGTTTGACCTTGCTTCTGACTAGATACTGCGCGTTTTGGCATATTTCGTTCTTGATTTCGAGCGAATTCGATGAAGTTCGTTGAGATTACCTTTGGTTTAACGGCCATTTTTTGCGTTATATGCGCGTGGCGTCATATAAATGGCTGCCATCGGCTAGTGACAGAAGTAAAAGCTATTTTTGACATATTGAGCTACTATACAGCCACATTGGCTTGATTATGGTAAGAATATATTATATTATAGCTAATTTATAAACTTAACTATACCCTAAACCATGCTCATTCTAAAGCTCTGTTGAAAAAAATTCTTAGGGTCTTGGCCAAGGGGGGTCACATGACCCCTTGGACCCCCCTAGATCCGCCCCAGCACACACACACACACACACACACACACACACACACACACACACACACACACACACACACGAAAATACACACACACACACACACACACACACGAAAATACACACACACACAAATGCACAGACACACACACACACACACACACACACACACACACACACACACATACACACACACGAAAATACACACACACACACACACACACACACACACACACACACACACACAAAATACACACAGACACACACACACACACACACACACACACACACACACACACACACATACACACACACACACACACATACACACACACACACACACACACACACACACATCACCAGTCATTGGAATACCCGTACCTTGGTTGCAATGCTGAGGTTACGACTTCTAAATACTTTGTGTCTCAACATCTGATACACAGTTCCCGCTTTCTGTAGTCTGCTGTCCACTTACCTATCTACACTACAAGTTGATTCCAGGATGCTCCCCAAATACTCAAAACTACAGACTGCACACACACACACACACACACACACACACACACACACACACACACACACACACACACACACACACACACACACACACACACAATACACACATTGTGCCAAAGGAATGACAGATCCGGTTATTTCACGCCCGCATGCATGGCATTGAACATATTAATTCCAAATACTATGAGTACTAATTTAATAGGGATGAATAAGTATAAAAGGCATTACATCAATCATGTTCATGTCATGTAATTTTCTTACATGCAAAATATATCATTATACCAATTAATAAGTTTAAGAATTATTCTTTTCAATCTATAGTATTATAACAACAATGTTATTAGGTATGTTCATGATATAGCTACCATCCTCACGTTTTGATACCTCTGTTAAATATTCAATGCACAAGTCAGCTACTTCCTTACAATGCCATTTCATTTGAGTTTGACAAGTAAAATCAAGAACAGCTTTTGACACAGGCGATTTGAAACCATCTTTCACTTGTTTGCTGATGTCTTGAAGGAAGAAAAACTCTCTAGCAATGTATTTTATGTCTTTCATGTCCAGTACTTTCATTACGTCATTGGATGTCCAAAAGTCATGTCTTCCTTCATATTTCCAAAGGATTTTCCTCATCGGAGAGAGTCCTTTGTTTGATGTAGCCGTAATCGTAGCCTTCCCTCCTTTCTTCACCATGCTCAAGATCTTGCTTGTGACACAATCGAGATCAGAAGCATAGTAGATCATATGACAGCAGTTGACAATGTCAAACTGTTGCAAATCAGACACACTATCAGCTTCAAAATCTCTGCATAACACGCAAGATTTGAGACGCTCCATGCTTATTTGGGAGATCCTTAGTCTTGCGTCCGTACAGTTTGCTTCCAGTATGTCAATACCTACGTATTCGACAGTGGTAGCGGGAAACGCGCGCAAAACTTCTCGTAAAAATAGCTCGTCTCTCGCCCCATTTCCACAACCCACGCTGCAGATTCGGAGCAGAGGAACAGAACCTTCCAATCCTTCGGTTGTGGCGGACACTAAAAGAAGTACACTATCCAGACGATTAACCCTAGTGCTCTCACTGCGTTCTAAGTTCTCCTTGTAGGTCAAATCAATTTCCGCCTTCTTCTCTTCAATCGATATAGAGGGAGGGTGCGTTTGCAACACACGTACTAACTCCTCCAGTAGTTGTGTGGCTGTTTGAGAATCTATTCTGTCCATGAGGTTCTCGATTAGTCTGACGTAGCTCAGACCCAATTCCAATGGCGATATAAATGGCGGAAGGAGGCAAGTAGTCTCGTACCCAGCCCCTTCCGCCGGCCGCCATTTTATTATACCGGGGCTGGGTACGAGACTAGGAGGCAAGCAAGTCAGCGTCAGGAAGGACAAAGGTCAGAAAAGCCGCAAGACAAAACATCCTAGGAATGTCCAATCTGTGAGGAAATCATTAAAGAAAGCTCTGATGAGACATGGGAGATGATACTACTTACTGTGAAGGAAAGTGTGACGCTTGGCTTCACCGCCGATGTGCTGCATGGCCTCTCCGAGTCCAAGTCCAACTCATAAAAACAGATGAGCCCTTCCTTTGTCCCAACTGTCATCACTGTCCTATAACTGCACGAAGTCAAAGCGTCCATCGAGATGCTGAAGAAAAAAACTAGCGCAGCTCAAACCTCCTGTAAAAGGAAGTACCCAACTCGACAAATCAACCACACCATGCCCCAAACGCACTCTGCAGGTGACCCCTGGGTCAACCAGTCAGGCAGAGTATAGGCCAGAGCCGAGGGGTCCGCAACTAGGCAATATGACGTATGAGATTCTGCAATCCCACAGAAATTGCACAAGATTTCTTGTTTGTCAAAAAGTGTGCAGTATCAAGCAAGCGCCTAGTGTTATGGTACCAATTACCTTTTGTCAATTAAGTCAATTCACACGTCATACAAAAGTATAGTGTAGCTAACCAAAAACACCTCACACCGCCTAGTAATAAGAAATACAAGTTAGAATACAAGTTAGCGCCCACAACAAGTAAGTTATTGTATGGCCATCTATGCATTGGCTCTTTATTACACTCACCCAAGCAATAAATATGCCAATGTACAGTTGGCCATACAAAGATTGCACTAAGATTGCAAAAATTTCAGAATATGATTTCGCAAGATTTTGCCTAGCGAGATACATTTTCAATATTTCAATATTTTGCCTAAGATTTCAAGATTTCATTGACAAATAAAATTTCAGGATTTTAAGCAAGATTGCAAGATTTTGTTAGTGATTTTGGGATTTCAGCAAAGATTTCTCACAGGATTTCAAACGCGTACGAGGGATTGCAGATTTCAAGATTGCACAAGATTTCAGGAATACAAGAAGTGGAAAAATGTTATCACTCAACACATGTCCAGCAGTGGACCAACACATGTCCAGCAGTGGACCAACACATGTCCAGCAGTGGACCAACACATGCCCAGCAGTGGACCAACACATGTCCAGCAGTGGACCAACACATGTCCAGCAGTGGACCAACACATGTCCAGCAGTGGACCAACACATGTCCAGCAGTGGACCAACACATGCCCAGCAGTGGACCAACACATGTCCAGCAGTGGACCAACACATGTCCAGCAGTGGACCAACACATGTCCAGCAGTGGACCAACACATGCCCAGCAGTGGACCAACACATGCCCAGCAGTGGACCAACACATGCCCAGCAGTGGACCAACACATGCCCAGCAGTGGACCAACACATGTCCAGCAGTGGACCAACACATGTCTAGCAGTGGACCAACACATGCCCAGCAGTGGACCAACAATAGTACACAAGTCAGATACAATAGTAGTTCCTATAATGGTCAGTTAATCACGCATCTGGACATCTGATCTAAGAAGGTCCAGAGGGTGGTCTGAGGTGCTGACAGCCTTCATTGATGGGGATTGATAGGATGACCTTGGTGCTCTGATACAGGCAACTGCTGACTTGATGAGGCTGTGAGAGATCCGGCATCTGATCCAACTCATAGCTGAGTGGTATATGGTTGCCCGTGCTTTTCAGCCATGAGACTGGCTAACCTCTTGAGGGCCATGGTGGTTGCGGGGCTCCATCCACCACTGAATG
>CAUJGJ010000444.1:2622500-2637500 GCA_963170055.1 Halisarca cf. caerulea | reverse complement strand
TACGTACATTCAGTACCGATACAGTGGAAACTGGTCAACACAAACAAAGTCTCTTAGCAATACAAATTGCTTAGCAAGAACAAATTCTGTGAACCAACCACATATACAACATACTGTACTATCTTCATACTTATAAGGAGATTAGTGCCCCTGGGTTCTTGCTAACCAGTTTCCACTGTATGTGTGTGTACGGCCTACAATGAATATCGTTAGCATGAAAGTACTAGTCAAGTCCACCTCCCAAATCTGACGATTGCTTACATGAGATATGTACGTACGTACTTTACATACGTACATACATACACACACAAGTACAGTATGTATGGACATACGTACCACAAATATTATGCGACTCCATATGGGCATACATATCAGCATCAGAAATCTTATGGAACCTGGGAACCAATAGCCGGTTACTTCTTCGTATGTACGTACGTACATACGTGCATGCATTTTGTGATTCTTACACAGAGGTAACCCAATAGCCTGTGGCTACTGCTAAGGCACCCAACAGTATAAAAGAAACGAGTGGGGGTGCACGTGCGTACGCAACTCACTGGATTGTCTATGAGCAGACAGTGAAGGGCTTGCAATACATCAGCTGCATGAGTACAGTTGTGGTAGGGGTTCTCACTGTGATAGGCTCCCTCCACAGTAGCTGGGGTGGGGGGAATGAGAGCTTTAAACTACAACTTCAATACATTGTAGAATAAGAAAACAGCAAAGTAGAATAAGTACGTGCTTATGTATGTACACATACAAGCAGAGAAACCCTCAATAAAGGACACTTTGCATCAGTCAATCAATGCATAGGAAATGCACGTTTGTATAGAGAGGAAATACGTAAGTACATACGTACGTATGCTGTAGGCACAGGTCGAGGTTCAATGAATTGTGTCTCTATTACAGAAGGTTCACTATACGGTAGGTATACATGTGTATGTATGCATATCAGGCATTCATCTGTACCTAAAGCCTACAAGAATGTACAGGACAGCAAAGCATGTAGATAAGAAGGTACATGTGTATACAATAGAAATTCCATGACAGCATATCAAACAACTACCACATACTGAGGCATGCGCAACACCCACTCACATAAAAATTTTATAACATTGAGATAATCCAATCCAAAGTGCTCCAAGACCTTGTGCTTCTGAAGAATATTCAGTCCAAGAAAGAACAGTGGCCGTCCTGTAGCAGGGAGAGGATAAGAGATGCATTGTTAATTTTGTTAAGTTGTCACTAATCTACAGATTAAACTGTTTTTCCCACCCTTGGTTCTACGCTTAATTTCTCACTTCATATTAGTGTTTTACATACGTAGCACTCACAACTCTACAACAAACTTCCAAGGAGAATTACGTATGGCTATTTGATAAGACACCACACATGTACGTACGTATGTACACATACGTATAAACTACAACTACATCAAAGCCAATCAACAAATGCATACCAAGTGGTATTTACGTGTGTGCGTGTGTCTGAATGTACGTATGTATGTACACATGTATGCACGTACACATATCTGTTTGACCATAAAATTCAAAAGCAGGTAAAACAGTGTAGGGGCGGTGTAGACTGGCCGGATCAAAGCACTGGTATCCTAATTACGTATGTATTTAGTCCACAGAATACATGTTTTTGGTAATAATAAATTAATTCTGCAAGTCCCAGAAATACAGGATGTGTGTGTTCATGTACGTAAGTTGATTTGGTACATGATTTCATTATATTGTATTCTTTGGCCAATTGTGCGTGTTTCAAGGAATATAAGCAAGGTTTCTCAATACTTGGCCTCAGTCACTCTCTCATGACCTTGGTAAAAGATGGACAAGCTACACATACACAAGCCAGTACAGATGCACTTTGATGCACGAAACTACACACAATACGGTGTCCACTTTAGTCCGACTAATACTTAGTATCAGTTACTCTCTCATGACATCATTGCTAAAAGCAGACAAGATACACAGACAAGTGCTTTGATGCATGAAACTACATACACAATACTTTGTGCCCACTTTATTCCAGTCACTGTTAGCAGCACTACATATGTACGCACCTATATGTACGTATGCATGTATACATATACGTATGTACTGTACATATGTAAATACGTACGTATATGGTATGTACAAATGTATGCACGTATATATGCACAAAAAATGTCACTGAGATGAAAAAACTCTCATTATACGTACGTACGTATATCAACTCTAAAACATCATGTCCTTGTTTGCAAACAAATGTGTAGGTCAATGTGTGTTCAAACATTTTTACCCACATACGTACGTACGTGTGTGCGTACAGGTATGCACTTACGTATGTACGTATGCACACATTTATATACATACACAGTATGTGATACAAGCTACAGTATGTCAATATGTATATGTATGCATGTCAGTAGGTACATTTCCCAATGTACGTATGTATGTATGTACATAATGCACAAAAATCTAAACCGTTCTGCATTTAACATGCTTGATTTGGAGAAGACAAATGACACAGGGTGTTTATAACCGTCTGTTGCTTGTTCCGATTGTGGGCGGTGCTTGTTTTCTACGTCATCAATTAGCGGCTGTTTTTAATGCGTCATTTGGCGTCTTTCGGATGACGTACGAAATTTCACGTATCAACAGAATGGGGGAAGAAGGTGACTTTTGTGACGTTTTGCCTACGTATCCGTGAAACGTCACGAAAATGGCAGTTTTGTTGAGGGCGAAGATGAAGTGGCTTGGTTAGACCTCAGATGCCTTCGAATCTCACCAAATTCAACTTCGATGGAATCTTAAGATGTTTCGGTTTGCGAAAATCGTTCCGGGCATAGTGCTACAATCAAGCAGTTTTTCGCAATTGGACCATTTATGCTAAATTTTGGCCGTTTGAAGGGTGAAAAAACAGGTTTTTCGGTTATAACTTTCTTACGGAAGATTATAACCTATAGCCCGGAACGATTTTTAGATAGCTCACCACTTGTTCTGTCTTTTCGTGTTGTTTAATGGGAATTGAGAGGGATCTGAGGTCCAACCAAGGCGAAGTTTGTCTAAAACTGCTATGTATTCCTAGCTCGCTATCTTCCTTCAGACAATAGAAACAATCGCTAGTTTAGTACCAACATGCGCGGAATATACACAACTTTCGTCCAGTAGGAAGAACTGGGCGAAAATCTGGTCAACGAAGTAGAAACGATCGATAATCTGTGAAGCTATTTCAAGACGGCCATTTTTGCATTTTATTCCCGGACGGTTATAAATACCCTGTGGATACATTGGGCTTCCACGAGTGCCATCTGTGTTCAGTGTATTTTATACACATAATATATGTACGTATGTACATAGAAGAGGGCCCTTTACACACATGGGAATAAATATATCTACAAGTACCGTACTTGTTCGAATAGAAGCCCCGGACTCTATTTCCTTCTGGAAGGTTTTGACCTGGCCTCTATTTGAGCCCGGCCTTCATTTGAGCCCGGCTGCTATTTCTTACGTACAGGAAATAATTATAGGAAAACGGCTGCCAACAGACCCTTGTACACTTTCGAAAAGGAAAGCGTCGCTGGAGAGCACTATATGTACAAGTCTGTTTGGACATCCTTTGTTAGAAAAGAACTTTAGGTGAGAACAGAGAACCACCAGCACTCTTTTTCCATTTAAATAGAGGACCATGTTGTTGGCTGCTTCTTTCAGTTTTTTCGCACACTTCATCGCTTTGAACTTGAATTTGACGCCGTGTAGCTTTCTCTTTGACACAGCTGACCTTCTCTTAAATGTAGATACTCCTTCATGACATCTGAAAACTGTACCTCGAAGTGGAAAAGACCGTTTGTTAAATTGCAGGAGTACCCGGGGTGTATTCGAACCCGGCTTCTATTTGAGCCAAGACTTTTATTTGAACAAATACGGTATGTACGTACGTACGTATGTACGTATGTACTTGAGTATGTATTCTGTACATACATACGTACATATGTGTACATGTACATACGTACGTACATATAAACTGTATCACACATGAAGTCAATGAGGCTGAAAGGGAACCCATTGACTATTTCAGACACACAGCATGGACAAAAATGAATTTTAGTGACCATCAACAGCCACAGATGTGCACAAGTGCACGTAATATACATAATACGTACATGCTCAGTGCAAAGAAACACCAGCAGTGCGGTTGCATTATCAAAGCACCGTTGAAAATTTGGTAAGAACGTACATGTATACATTTGGTATCTACGTACTTACGTATATGTATGTACGTATGTACGTATGTACATACAGTACAGTACGTGTACCATAGAGCAGCACTAGTCATGTACCTATGTAAATATGTAGTTATTGACTTAGCAAAATAAATTAACACACACTTTTCTCCACAAAACATACGTACGTATGTACATACAAAGGTACCTAGCTCCTTCTACCATACACCTGTCTGCTTCAGTATACCTCCCTTGTGTAAACACACCTCCCTTGTGTAAACACACCTCCCTTGTGTAAACACACCTCCTCTCTGTAAACACACTTCTTTTCTGTAAACACACTTCCTCCTCCTTCCCTCCCAAACACATCTCCCTCTTCCCCAAAACAAATCTCTCTTTTCCCACAAACACATCTCCCTCCCTCCTTAAACACATCCTCATCCCTCCCCCAAACACATCTCTCTCTTCCCATAACACATCTCCCTCTTCCCCAAACACATCTTCCTCCCTCCCCCAAATATCTCTCTCTCTTCCCATAACACATCTCCCTCCCTCCTTAAACACATCCTCCTCCCTCCCCCAAACACATCTCTCTCTTCCCATAACACATCTCCCTCTTCCCCAAACACATCCTCCTCCCTCCCCTGAACACATCTCCCTCCCTCCTTAAACACATCCTCCTCCCTCCCTCAAACACATCTCTCTCTTCCCACAACACATCTACGTCCCTCCCCAAAAGCATCCTCTTCCTTCCTCCCAAACACATTTCCCTCTTCCCCCAAACACATCTCCCTCCCTCCCCCCCAAACAAATCTCCCTCTCGGTGACACACCTTCAGTGATCCTTCTTAATGCAAATAAGTCAAAGTCCCACATATCCGCAGCTTGTAGAAGACCCTGCAGTCAAGGAAGGAGGACATGAGGATGAAGGATATAGAGCAGTACTTCCATGCACATACGTACATATACATATGTAACATGAGAATGACATACAACATATGTACGTATGTACACATACATACGTACGTGTGTATAACAACACAAAAGAAAATAAACATGCAAAAATATGTGCACAATAATAATAACACTTTCAACATGTGAGCAAAATGTGCACGCACGCACGTAAATACTCATACAAATGTTTATGTGCATGGAAAACCTGTTTGTGGATGCGTATGTACATACATTCGTGCATAGTGTACACACACACACACACACACACACACACACACACGCACAGCACACACACACACACACACACACACACACACACACACACACACACACACACACACACACACACGTACATGAACTTTAAGGTCTGATACATTCCCATCCACACAGAGGTAGTGCATGGCAGTTCCTTTCATTTGCTTCCTGTAATTCTGAGAAGAAGGTCCCAGTGCTTGGAGAGAACCTCTGCGCTCATACGCATGAGGTAGGTCCAAGGAGATGTGGCCTGGATAAAATGTTCAGAGTGTGAACTTACCACATTAAATGCATAAAGGGATTTACAATGTTGCTACATACGTACATATGTACACTGTACGGTACGTACATACCTGAGAATTTGTGGAGTAACAACTTGCGTACTTCACAATACAAACTGTATGACATTGTACGCATGTACTGTATGTACACATGCATGTGCTGGTAAAATACGTATTTATGTACACAATGTCATGTACATACGTACGCACTTATATAGGTTCTGTGCACACAGTACAAGTACGTATGTATGTACGTACATACATCACCGAGGTTCACTCCTTTGGGAACAACACATAATTACATACGTACCATTAGTACTGGGTAAATCTGGAACCCTTGAATGATCTGACCATGAAGCTTTCACCTTGCGCTTGCTCAGAGCATCACCTACGTATGTACATAAATAAATACTTAATAATGTACGTAGGAACAGGTTGCATGAAAGAACAGACATAAGTATGTACGTACGTATGTACGTATATGCATACGTAAGTGCTTGTATTACATAAAAGTTCACAGTAATTCAACTGCTTACAACCGTACGTATGTACGTACCTGTGTACGTACGTACGTATGTCCGTACAAACACAAGCATGCTGATAGACTTACGTACATGCGTATGTACATATCAATGTACGTACGTACGTATGTACACATACGTACATATGTACGTATGTATGCACATACGTACAGTACATTCATACACACGTACGTATGCATACAAAGTATGCATCTACACACACACACACACACACATGTACGTACGTAAGTATACATGTGTACACACAAACCGGTCACTCACAATATAGGACCATGTAGTGGTTCTGCAAGTATGCACACTGTTACAAGGAAATCCTCAGACAAACACACCAAAATGCACACAACAGCAGATCCAGAACACAACATAACCTCTGTACATTGTTATGATTCTCAGGGTACGTACGTATATATTCTAAAATTTACACCAATTCAACTACATACTGTACGTACGTATGTATGTACAGTACGCGCTTTGTATGCATGCATGACGTGTACAGTTTGTACGTACTGTATGTGCTGATTCAAAAATGAACCATAACTTAATTGCAAAAGTGAGACAGGAGTCAGGAAGAGAAGGAACTACACATGTACGTACGTATGTATGTAAGTACTACTGTTAAGCTTTGGTACGACAAAACTGTAGCGAAACCACAAAACCATTTCTCATTATCAGAAACTCTTCTCACTAGGATGTGATACCACATGTACAGTGCTACAGCAAACTGCACACAGCTCAGAAATTACGTATGTAGTTTGTGTTAAGCAGAAAGTTGTCTCCTCTAGCGTATGTACATACGTACATACGCATGTACAAGCAAATACGTATGTACGTACGTATGTACATACGTATGTGCAAGCAAATATGTACGTATGTACATATGTACATACGTACGTAAATTTGCATGTACGATTGCAGGTATGTACGTATGTAGGCATAAACAGTGGGCATTGAGCAAATGCAGCAAAATACGCATACATACGTACTCATTACATTTGGACAAACATACGTACGTACATTATCCTTATACGTAGACACTTTGTTAACATGGGCATGAAGCTATACAAACTTCATATATATACCATATATGTGTACATAAATGAGCATGTACATACATGAACATTGGCATGTGGTTATGTAATACATACTTAGGTCATGTATGGAGTAAGCAGGGATGAGCTCATAAGGTCACATACGTATGGACACATGTACTGAGAAATAAGCCACACAGAGTCACCAATGAAGTCAGGATGTGATGAAACAAGCACAAGAAAGGAACTATCGCTACCAGAAGTGATGAAAGGGATCATTCCCATGGATGAGTTTCATGGCCAGGAAGTGAAGTAAGGAATCACCTTCTTGACACATCCCACAAGAAATGAGGTGAAACAATTTGCAGCCAGTCTGGAGCATGCAACCAGCCCATTCCCCCCAGGAACTTCACAGGGAATTGTGAGGAGAACAGGGGAAAAGGACTGGCTACACCTGTACGCATGTGCGACTAATTTGCGACCCTGAACATGTACGTACGTACATAGGTGCAAACACAACAGACGGACAGACACACATACACATGTATGTACCTACGTACGTACGTATTATACTACATTACATACATACATACCTAAGTATAATATCACACATACCTACATACAATGCTCCACTATCAACACCCTCTCTAATGTGGCAGCATCACACGTGCTGTGACACAAGGTTATATAACCACATCATCATATCAGCTATCTGAGACAAATTGGCAGTGAGATCAGTTTACACTTGAACTCCAACACTTGATACCACATCTACACATACAGTACGTATATACAAAGGTATAATAATAAGAACCTACAAAATCACCCACAAAGCCTCACAAACCAATACAGTCAGACCCCACACATCCATTCTGGATGACAATTGCAGATGAAGTGAGTGAACTGGATAAATGAGGGAGCAGTAGTATAGTGTGTACAGTGCGACTATTGCAGATTTGCTCAAATAAAATCTACTGCAGGAGGTGAGGGAACTGGATATCTGAGGTGCGGATAAGCGAGGTCTCACAGTACATACATAATTATGTACGTACGTATGTATGTACTTATGTACGCATAAAAGTATGAATAATTTTTCCACAGGTCAACTGTGCATGTCACAAGCTGCAGTTGGACAGTGGTAGGTACTTACGTATGTATGTAAACATACGTACGTAGCAGATCAGGGAAAAGTGGCATGGCTACAATCGCAGGAAGAGTACAGGTCAAACACCTCTGGGGAGAGAAGCCAGTAAGGAATAGGTACGTAAGTACATAAGAGTTGCATGAACTTCTGGGTTGGTCATGTGTACTGGAGCTGACCTAACACCAGTGACCCGAACAACTTCAGTAGCTTTCGAATCGGATGGCTACACCTTGTTGGCATACACAGGAAGCTCTACAAACAAAATACACCTATTTGTGTACGTGTACATACATACGTACTGTATTACATACATACATACGTAAGTATGCATTTCCAGCAGGCCAGTCTATGTATGCACATATTCATGGTAACACTGTATAGTGACTGGATAGATCTGGTACATACGTATGTACGTATGTATACGTATGTACATACACTCATGTATAAAGACTACCTGTCTACAGAGACCACAGTAGTCTGGCTCATTGTCCACTTCAGCTGTACTAAAGCACCTCCGTACAAAGACCACCTGTCTACAGAGACCACAATTACTGGTCCCTAGAGTGGTTGTTATAGACAGGTTTTACTGTATGTACACAGGTACGTATGTGGCTCATGGAGATCACATTGGACAAGTAACATACGTACATACGTATGTACCCTTAGTTTGAATGCAGTCAGATCATATGGGAAAATCCTGCTCATGATATACACATATTATACACATACACATATACGTACACATACAATGATCAAGAGAAACGGAGGTATTCAATTACGCAACCAATCTGGAGAATTGCCCTCAAATGCCAGAGATCTTTTGCGTGACTTCAGACACAACCTGTCAATTCCCAACATTGTTACCAGGTGAAGGGGACCCACCAATACAGGAGTGGGTAGTACATACGTATGTCTCCACATACGTACGTAGACTGAAGTGATGCTAGCAAAGTGAAAATTCATCAGCTCGGGGACTGCATGTCGACACATGAAAAAGGTGTTTTGTACATACAGTACTGTATGTACGTATGTATGTGCAAATATTTTAAGATGGGTGGGAGTGTACACAGGTGCATGTAGAGTGATAGGAAAGAGGACAGAAAACAGTAGACACATTCGTATACGTACAATGAGACAGTAGTAAACTTGCAACACAGCATCATATACACAAAGTCTGTATGCAATCAATGTTTGTGTACATTCACATGTACGTATGTATGTACGTACATACGTTCATATGTACGTATGTATGCACATACACCAATACAAATACACACATATGTACGTACATACACACATATGGATGTACACAAGATGGTACGAACCACATTTGTACATGCGTACGTACGCATAATACATGTGTACATACACATGCTACCACTACAAACACATAGAGAGGTCAATTGGTGTGAATTTCCGTAAATACGTATGTACGTATGTACTGCAAGGAAAACCTCCAGCCATTGGTCCTTACCAATATTTTCCTTCTAAGTCTCTCTCAATGGTCATTCATGAAAATTAATAATCACAAGGAAAAAAACAATCTGGACCACACAGTATTGGGTCAACTGAAAAACATGGCAGCAACATGTTGCGACATGGATGCGATTAATAGGAGATTGCGGAGCATCTAAGTACTATAAATACATAAGTACATATGTGAGTATAGAGTGGGACATGGTTTATCTGACCAAGTTTGGGCTGCATAAATGTGCAACAAAAGCCAGGTGTTGGACACGAGTTGAAGCTGTACACAACTGAATGATATTATACATTCACAGCAGTTAGTGTGTCATACAAACAAGGTCCCCAGATTAACGAGGTGTGACTGAAGATGGTGTTGGAGCATGAAACTGTATGTGAGCTCAGTAAAAGGAGGCATATATGTACGTACGTACGTATGCATGATATGTGTGTATGTATGTACATACATATATGAGTGTGTATAATAATATTAAATGCAATTTATCCGTCATTTTCAACAGTGTACTACTCCATACAGCAATACTCCTCTATTCCGGACACCTTGGGACTGGAAAGTACTGTCCTGACTACTGAGGTGTCCTCATTTCAGGGATTGAAAAGGTGCTATGAGACGTAGACAGAATTATTTGGGTTCCAGTGGCCTGTGTTCACGTTAGAGGAGTGCCCACAATTCAGGGGTCTGGAGTAGAGGAGCTCCACTGTACTTTGAAGCCATCAGCAGTACATACACGAACATACGTACCTACATCCATACATGGGTATGTACGTACGTACACACAGGTGTATAGGTGTAGGCGTGTATTTATGTATGTACGTGACACTGCAATATTGCATGGCAGCCACTCTAGGCCCTCTACCCCTCTAACCCCTAGGCACACATGAACTAACTCTACAGTACAGCACACCAGCGCTGCAGTAACTTACAAAACAAGCATCTCACAGGTTCGTTCTAGTTTAGCATGCAATGTATACTACTTAATAAGCACCAGTGGTGTAAAAGATACGATAAATGCAACTGACAATTGTGATATATATATATTATAACATACGTACATACATATGTATGTACGAATGTGATACATGCATGTATACAATTTCACACACAATAATGTGCAAATATTGCTCCCACAGTTTTGTGTTACAGGCATTGTTTCTGCAAACAAGGCCACAGGAGGGATAGGCCATGCAGATCATAACAGCACGTTTGTGTGTGTGTGCACGCGCGCGCGTGTACAGTAGTTGAAAGTACGTACATCACGCACATGACTAAAAGGCGAATCAAACGAGACTATTGTGCAGCACTATAGACACGCACGCACGTACAATGTCAAGCACAATTTGCTACATATCAGAAAAGGGTACAGAAACGAGCGCCCTCGATGCTCACGCAGAATTATTACGTTCACACTATCCGCGCGAGCTCGCACAAGAGGACAATTTCTCACAAACACTCACCTAAATGTCTGATGTACACCGCTTTGTCGTCCTTGGGATTGTAAGAGATTGCACCGCGTCTTCTGTAGGTGTGTTTGGGATACTCTTCTACTTCACAAAGATCTTCTGAGGCACCGCTTATAGCCCCGCGTCTCTTCAACGCGTGCGAAGGAACTCGCTTGTCAAGCGGTAGCACCGGTAAGCCGTTAAAGTCCGCAATAATAACGCCAATGTCACCCTGTGTCGTAGAACTAACACAGCGAGAGGGAACACCACCCATCATTGCTCTCTGGCAAAACACTTCTTACATTCCGAATACATACAGAAGACCTTTATAAATTCTCGTCGGTCGTTCGAGTATTTGAATCTGAGTGGGCGTCACTCGTGTCCATGCACACGTCACGCGAAATGTTACTTTTTATAGACTAACCGGGCAACCGCAGGGCGAAATTAATTATATTCATGATCACGTTAAACAAACATTGCTACCACTCGTAACAGTTTGGCATAACAAGGAATGCAGCTATGTTGGCATGCGTGTGGCAATGTTGACATGGAGATACGTGATAAATAACAGCAGACATGTAAACAATAGATTAGTTTGATCAGTAGCTGAATCGCTGGGTCGTACGCATACATACGTGTGCGCGTACTCAGTATCTCTTGGGTCCTCTTCTAAATCCAAACCCACCAGCTTCCCTATTTTGCTCCCTCAATCGCTCAGCAAAGGCTCTGTACCTTTCAGCCATGCTGACCAGCTCATCAGGGACTTCCTGCAATACACACAGGAAGTGAGGATGATACACAAAAGATTAAAACAATGTATCATCTGTGCACATCTACAGTATATCAAATAGTCTATCCTAGAATAGCTACACAAACATGTACACCAGGGTTCGGTAGAGGCTGGGTAGGTGCAGCAATAATGCTGCTACTTACCTCAAACTTCCTTGTAAACTACTAAAGTGGAGCCCCTCTTTTCCAGACACCCTGGGACCCAGACAGCACTGTCCTGATTACCGAGATGTCCTCATGCATTTCAAAGGTTGACAGTGTTCAATATCAAAGAATAGCGACGTATTTGGTTCTAGTGGCGTGTGGCCAGAAATCAGGGGTCTGGATAGGAGGGGTCTCACTGTACAGTGAAGGGAAAGTTTGACCCTAGTTAGCAAGCACCATCATGAATAAACTCATGCTTACTATCAAAAGTACTCACTATGACAATGACAGAAAATGGATGCCTGTGGGAATAGCCTATGGCTAAAGGCTCTCCAGCCTACATAATGATACCTGATGACCTGACCCTGAGCTTGTTTATGCACGTCACAGGCTAAAACCAAGACTAGCACACTAGAGCTTGACCCTGTGTTAGAGGCTATGCTTTTTGTATCATAACTGTTCACTGATTTGAATCATAATGCATTCACAACAGGGCATAATGCATTCAGGGCTGTAGACAGGGGATGGTGAGAGGCAGGAGTAGAGGAGAGCATTGCTATGAAGAGCACTCTTAAAGAAAAAAAAACAAACTGTTCAATACAAACTAGTTTCTGAGCCTTGCTTGGTCTCCGTGTAGTCATGTATGTACAATCGTGTAGTTAGCATGTAAGGATAAGAATCTCTGAGAATAAGGCAATTTTTGGATCCTTTTAAAGTTTGTCTTAGCCAGGTTTCACTGTACTTGATAAGCCAAGGGTATGCCCCATCCCAGGTACTTTCCCATCAAGATGGAGAGCATTCACTGCGCCCTGGATGGTACCTTCCAACCATCTTCCACACAAACACACCCTCTTTGAGATTAAATCTAAACCTCATACAATGTTCAGACACAATGCCCTTCAGCCCTTGGCTGTCCTGTGGTTCAACACAATGTCATCCACACAAACAACACACACAAATTTATCCACACAAACAACACATACAATGTCATCCACACAAACAACACATAATCAAAAAAACAAAAAGAAATAATCATGGTCAATAAATTCATTCAATTCAGTGTTCTCCCAGAAATAATTTGAGGCATGCTGACTATGTACACACGTACGCACATCATCATAATATTATGCAAATACACACATACAATGCATCACAAATTGCTTGCAGCTTCAGTTTGGGCACTAGTATGATCTGCATGATCTATGAATGCATGTATGCTTTTCCTACTGAAAGAATTAAATTTTAGAAAAGAAGGCAAGATGGACCGACATGCCTTAAGGAGAACACTGGTATACGTAGGTGATGGTCTTCCTTGATGAGACGAATTCATAGTCAGTATTCTGTATGTGAATGTCCTGTGTCAACAGGTGTTGAAGCTTGTTCATTGGAAAATGAAGGTTTCCGCTACAGGGTAGCATTCCAGGAAACGAACAGAGCTAAACTTGGTGCCACTGGAAGATCATTAATTTTGTAGTGCTTCCAAGAATAGGCATGATGCTTAACCATGTCCTTCATAGTGCAACTACTGATAAAACACACACACACACACACACACACACATACACACACACACACACACACACACATGCATGCACACACACATACGTACACAAACACACACACACACATGCACACACACACACACACACACACACACACACACACACACACACACACACACACACATACGTACACAAACACACACACACACACAAACACACAAACACACACACATACACAAACACACACACACACACACACACACACACACACACAAACACACACACACACACACACACACACAACACACGGGAGGAGTGAGCGGTAAGTAGCAAAGTAGGTGGGATGGGAGGGGTGATCGGGTGAGGTACATAGAAGGGGTGAATAGAAGTGGGCAGGGTGTGATGTAGGTGGGAGAGGGGATGGGTGGGAAGGGTGAGCCGTGAGTGGTGAGACAGGTGAAAGGATAAGTGGTGAGGTGGCAGAATGGAGGAGAGGTGAGGGTGGTGAGGGGTGAGGGTGGTGAGGGGTGAGTGGTGAGGCTGGTGGTGATGGGTGAGTGGTGAGACTGGTGGGAGGGAGTAGTAAGGCTGGTGGGAGGGGGTGAGTGGTGAAGTTTAGGAGGCAGAACTTCAGAATAAAATGGAAAGACGGGAAACAGAGACAATGAGATTTGCAGCACCATAAATAAACCATTGGTACACACTCAATTCATACACTTTCATATATACAACGCATACACAAATATCATAAAGGACATTTGTCATGTGCAACATAAATTTGCTATGTGTATGTATAACGAATACACAATTATCATAAAGGATATTTGTTATGTGTTGAAAATGAAACTGAACTATTATCCTACGCACCGAGAATGATCATTGAGGAAATAGCATGACAATGTAGGTGAAAGCAGCTGAGGTAACATACAGCGTCTTAGAAAGCCTTTATTGTTCAACAAACTATTCCCCAGAATAATCCTTCCCACGAAATTGGAGTGATGCTGTATGAAGTTGAAGCTTCAGGATATCAATATCCACGATGAACGAGTAGAGGAAGGCAGGAAAAGAAACACACACACACACACACACACATACACACACACACACACACACACACACACACACACAAACAACACATCTACTACAATTGGTTTGGGACAAATTTTGGTGGATTAGTTATGTGGTGACTTGTGAGTAACATTTCTGTTCATATATACATACATTATT
>CAUJGJ010000444.1:2615000-2617500 GCA_963170055.1 Halisarca cf. caerulea | reverse complement strand
TATGCACACACACACACACACACACACACACACACACACACACACACACACACACACACACACACACACACACACACTACACATACACACAAACACACACACACACACCACCCCTTACACTAATGATGTAACTACGTATGTGCAAAAAAGAAGTTCAATATTGACAAACAATAAAGAAACATCACAACAACAACAGCAACAATAGTAAAAACAACATTGTTTAAAAATTACTTTTTAACTTGAAAAGGGAAATTCCTACAGTTTCTTTTACTCAACATACTCCAGTGAATATCACTGTTTATTCTGCTATGTACATACATACATACATGCCACAACCAGTCTTAGAAATAATGGTCAGTATTCAGACATTGTCTGATCATTCTGGCATTTTGTCTGACCCAAAAAAGTTTGGGTCTGACATTTGGCTGAGCACTACCTAAATGCTCATTTGTTACCAAGGCACTTTTATGTCCAAGAATATGTCTGAGTAAAGTTGAAATTGTCTGACCCAAAAAGATAATGCTAAGACATTCGTCTCCCTACATTTACTCCTTATTCTGCCACAACAGATAGATGTTTATGTACATGCATACGTGTGGTACTGTTCACACATGTACAGTACTGCGTTCACACATGTACAGTACTGCGTTCACACATGTACAGTACTGCGTTCACACATGTACAGTACTGCGTTCACACATGTACAGTACTGCGTTCACACATGTATAGTACTGCGTTCACACATGTACAGTACTGCGTTCACACATGTACAGTACTGCGTTCACACACGTACAGTACTGCGTTCACACATGTACAGTACTGCGTTCACACTGCAAGGTAAGAGGTTTCTGGGACAGAACATGACTTCCTATAACACTGTGATGGTCCCCTGCTGTCTGTTGCCCCCCCCCCCCTTCACTACATTATTGACACTCAACCCCAGCCCAACTCTAACTCCAATGCCTCAAAAGTTAGAGTTTGTATTGAATATAAGCACCCATGCTGAACCACTTTTAGGGGGACAAGATTTGACACGACATTCCTTCCTGATAAGTGAATATGTCCAAGTCATCCAACACCGAGAAGGTCACATCCACTGAAACAACCAAGCACCGACAGACAGTCTTGCCCACACGATTAAGTTGAGACCTTGTTTTAAGTGCTCTTGCACAGATTTGCGTCAATCCTACATTCTTTCACCATTTTTGTATGAATTTTATCCACCTTTGCTAAGGCTTGTGTGTGTGACCGGATCTATGCATATGCATACACGCAGTACACACATAATACATACAAGCACTAGTTATTACAGGTTCAATGGGACATAACGTGTATGCTGGCCGTGACCCTCCGGCATGAGGTACTGGAGGGTTGCGGCCAGTGAACATGTTCGCCCCATTAAACTTGTAGTAACTGGCTTATCGCCAAAGGCTGAAACAAATCGGGCATCATCCTGCTTGAGCATTGCAAAGCCTTGTCAAACAAATCTAGCTCTCTTTGCCAGGAAGCACACACATTTCAAGATACATAACCTACTTAGGAACAACACCGCTAGCAGTTGAGTGGAGCCGCATACTTGACTAGGCTTAATGTGTACATTGTTTGTAGTCGTTAACTTCCAAAAGTTATAGATGAAAGAAAACATTTGCCTGCCATGCCACAAGGCTTGTGTCGAGCACACAACTACGTAAATGGCAAAGTGCATGTTTGATTGAGAAGGAATTACAGGCAAACCTCTCTATAACGAACCCCTCAGGACCGCTGTAAAGGCTCTTATATCAGGGCGTTCACTATATCAGGCTTCAATAACAACAGAGTAAACAGGTGTACATTGTAAGGTCTATGTTTGCTATACCAGGAAGTTCATCACATCCAGTGTTTATAATAGAAAAGTTCAACTGTAACAGTACTTCTGCTGGCCTGCAGTTCCACAGTGAACGCAGTAGACACATGTCTCGATGTGCACCTTAAGTAATGCCAAAACAACTGCCCAAACAGGAAAGCATACATGTGATTATGTCACCACTACATCATTGCAACGCATGTAAAACAGAACATGTGCATCCAGGCAAATATGAATATTACACACACACACACACACACACACACACACACACACACACACACACACACACACACACACACACACACACACATACACACACACACACACACACACACACACACACACTAAGGGCTCAACACACACAAGCAGACAGACAGCAGGTACCATATTGAGGCAAAGTTCACGAATGCATAAATCTACCACTAATAGCTACTGCAGTGGAACCTGTATAATCCAGCACCCATTGGGGAATGAAAAGGAGTGCTGGGTTACAGAGGTCAGTTTGTATGGTAAAAATTACTGGTTGGTGCAAGAGAATCTTGGCCAGCTTAGGTCAATGCTGGTTTATAGAGGTGCTGGATAAGGCAGGTTCCACTGTACTCAACTGCCGTGGCAACACAAAAGGACTTAAGTACTGTAGAATGTTTTCGAACA
>CAUJGJ010000444.1:2605000-2607500 GCA_963170055.1 Halisarca cf. caerulea | reverse complement strand
TGAGACATTTCACACTTCAAATATTTTTTTTTCTTTAATTTCCTTTAAGCACTGACAAGTGAATGCTTTCTACCAGTCATTTCACCTGATTCTACACATGCACACACACCACATGGTACAGCTATAGATCCATAATGTAGTCCACATTAGCACTGATAATAGAAGTACATACATGAAACACTGCCCGGTTGAGTGAGGTGCCCGTAAATACGGAGGCCGGATATGCGAGGTTCTACTGTACCATGCAACCTTGCTGCGGCCTTGGCGTAGAAATGATTTGTACTTTGGGGGGGGGGGGGGGGGGGGGGGGGGCTCATTTAAAATCATAATGTATGCAATTCATATGATCAGGTAAACGTTGACTAGAATGAAAAAATATTGGGGGCAGGCTATAGCCCCTCTAGGCCCCATGGTTCCTACACCTATGTGCGGACTCTGAAATATATATAACTAATACAACAAAAACACACTTGCTGGTGAAGTACGAGATAGGAGGTTGCAGGCGTCAGTTTAGCATAGACATTCCGTAAGGTTAGGTGGCATGGAGAGTTCAGTCTGACTGGTATTAGCACTTCTGGGGATTCCACATAAAAAAACAGCGGAATCTCGATATATCGAATCCTAGGGGAGACTGAAAACTCTTCACTATATCAGAAATTCACTATAAGATGATAGACTTTCACAGTGGACCACCAAGTGAGTCATGTGTATGTATTCACCATACACAGGAATTCACTGTAAGAGTGTTCTTTATAGCGAGTTACTAGTGTATAATAATATTAGACAGTGTTAGTTAGCAAAAATGGTTGACTGAACTTTTCAGTTGGGTAAGCCACATTCATTCTTTGGCTGAAAAAAGTAGGCAGCAGATAGATATTTTGGGCCCTGCATTCATTAATGAGGTGTACACCCACCCACAATCTCTCTGCCTCGTAGAAGTGTAGAGACTATGGGTGGTCTTTCAAAGGGACGCATGACAACCTGTAATTTACTCCAAACAGACCACGCAAAGCAGGCTTGCAAGTACAGATTCCATCTACACATACTAGCAGGTCGAGGTGCTTCACAAAAGATCGCTTATGAAAGGTGACCAGACACACATACATTGAGTTATTCTCACTCTCTTGTCCTCACAGAGGACACTGATGTGTGGACACACCCACTGTTGAGATGAGGAGGGAGGCAAGGAGGAATGTTGTTCACTACTGCTGCCAACACCCACCCACAGCACCTCCCCTCCCAGAAGTGAGAAACTGTAGGGGGTCCATCTCAAACTGAATATTACAACCAGCTGCTGACACTCCACACAGACCACACAAGACCACAATGAACATGTTGTCTTTGTGTACATACAGAATAGATTGAGATGATTTGGAGAAAAGATTTTTACAGGAGGTGACTGGACACACACAGCTGAGTTATCCCCACAGGGGCAAACATAGACAACTGTGGTCACGCCCACTTGTGAGAAGAGGTGGATACAGGGCAAATCAATTACTTATGCATTCATTGTCAGTGATGGGGGCACACCCACCCACCGCACACCGGTCCCCCTTCTTAAGGTCATAAAGCCCTCCTTCTAAAGGTCATAAAGCCCTAGGTGGTCCATATAAAACAAATGCAGCGGAACCTGCCTAATCCGGCACCTGCATGAACCAGCATTTACCACATCCGTACAGATTCTCTGGCATAGACTATTAACGTTTACCATACAAACTGACCTCTATAATCCCGCAACGTGCTAATCCAGCACTATTTTTCATTTCCCAATGGGTGCTGGATTATACAGGCTCCTGCACTGTAGAGTATGCCTCACTTCGTAAAAAAGTTACATAAGCCCAATTCAGATATCCACACTTCCATGTCAATTTGTCCCCCCCCCCTTGGCATCCTCCGGTGGGGCGCAGAGGACAATGGTGCAATCATTATCAATTCAGCGGTAGAAATACCATTTGATAGCTGCTGGGACAAATAGATGCTCAACATTTCATCAACACAACATGTCCAAAATAGTTGAGCCTTTTCTGCCTGTCATCAGTTATATGTGTGTACATACACAACAAAAATTGCACTTGTTGGGAACAGTGGATACCTGAGGTCCTAGTGCTCAGTTTCGGTAGTTGTGAGGATTTTGCATATAACGTATAATATGGAAGAAAGTTTTGGATAACAAAACAGCTGACTCAATTTCATCCCCTCCCCGCAGGGGACACACACAGACACCAATGTGTGGACACTCCTACTGGTGAGATGAGGAGGCGGGGAAAGATCAATGTTCCTTCATCCCTGATGTAACACACACCCGCAGCCCCTCCCCCCCTAGAGGTGGGAAGCCTTAGGGGGTCCATCTCAAACTGAATATTACAACCAGCTGCTGACACCCCACACAGACCACACAAGACAGCATTGCACAGCAGTCTTCACCTACACATACTAACAAGTTGAGATGTTTCAGAGAAAACATTTTTATGACAAGGTGACTGGACATACACACACATCA
>CAUJGJ010000444.1:2597500-2600000 GCA_963170055.1 Halisarca cf. caerulea | reverse complement strand
TGTGTGTGTGTGTGTGTGTGTGTGTGTGTGTGTGTGTGTGTGTGTGTGTGTGTGTGTGTGTGTGTACATGCATGTGTGCACGTGCATATGTGCACACACACACACACACACACACACACACACACACACACACACACACACACAAATGCACGCGCGCACACACACACACACACACACACACACACACACACACACACACAAATGCACGCACACACACACACACACACACACACACACACACACACACACACACACACACACAAATGCATGCACACACGCACACACAGATGTACACATAGGTATGTATGTGTATTATACGTGTGCATAGTGTGAGAGTCACGTACATTGGTAGGTGATTAACAAAAGAAAAGATTAGATTGCCACAACAAAGTAGCAGAAATGCTGTTAACATAAAAACTCAAACATTGTGTTTGACATAATGAAATCTTAAAAGTTCACAGCTAGGCTTAAAATTAAATATCTGGGAGACAAACTGTACCAGAACCAGACACAAAACAAGCAGTGCTGGCCGCAGATCAGGAGCCCTTACACACTCTGTCTAGCCCAAAGGGTTGAGAGAGACATGTTTCTTAACAAATTAATGGACATCGTGAGAGGTATGTACGCATACATACACTCGAATGAAATCATACATATTTACAACAGAACATACGTAATGTCCTTGATGTCCAGCCCTCTTGAGGCTACATCTGTGGCTATCAGGATGTTCACATAACCTGCAAGTAGGAGGGTTTGTAGGTACGTGTGTGTGTGTGTGTGTATGTGTGTGTGTGTGTGTGTGTGTGTGTGTGTGTGTGTGTGTGTGTGTGAGTGTGTGTGCGTGCGAGTGTGTGTGAGTTTGTGTACACGTATGTGTAAGTGTATGTGCGTGTGTATGTGTGTGTGTGTGTGTGTGTGTGTGTGTGTGTGTGTGTGTGTGTGTGTGTGTGTGTGTGAGTGTGTGTGCGTGCGAGTGTGTGTGAGTTTGTGTACACGTATGTGTAAGTGTATGTGCGTGTGTATGTGTGTGTGTGTGTGTGTGTGTGTGTGTGTGTGTGTGTGTGTGTGTGTGTGTGTGTGTGTGTGTGTGTGTGTGTGTGTGTGTGTGTGTGTGTGTGTGTGTGTGTGTGTGTGTGTGTGCAGGTGTGTGTGCAAATGCACCCTTTTGAAAACAGTATGACATAATCATAATCTGCAACCATACACAATTTTGTGTCTACCTCTGTATTCTGTTGAGTTATAAAGCTGAGGGATCAGTTTAGCCATGAGAGGAGCTTAACGGTTTGGACAAACCTGATTTGAAGTCAAGCAATGCTTGCTCTCTATCCGCCTGATCCCTGTCGCCATGGATACTCTGCACTTTGTATCCTTGAAGATTCAAGTCACTAGTAATGTCATCGGCTCTACACAAATACAGCAACAAAGTTGTAAACATGATAGAAAAATAGAGTGAATAGCATTACAATGTACACTTGTGTGTGCATGTATGCGTGCGGGCGTGTGTGTGTGTGTGTGTGTGTGTGTGTGTGTGTGTGTGTGTGTGTGTGTGTGTGTGTGTGTGTGTGTGTGTGCTTGTGCTTGTACATGTGCACACTGGTGGACGCATGTAACCTACATATGGGTCATGGTATGGGTATTAGGAATTAGGAATGAGGAGAGTTTAGAATAAGGAGTACTTCTTTAGTAGTTTGGTGGCTGCGGTAGGTCATCTCATCTGTTCCCAGTTTGATGGCTGCAGTAGGTCATCTTCTCATCTCTTCCCAGGTTGATGGCAGGGGGTTGCAAGGAAAAAAGCGCCTGGTGGCTCAGTAGGTTAGCACTGGAAGTTAGGCAGTGAGCAGAGGGCACCACTCCACCTGTGTGCCATTTGGCGCTTTTTTCCCTGCACCCCCTGCCATCAACGTGGGAAGAAATGAGAAGATGACCTACTGCAACCACCGAACAATAACTTGAATTTGATTTAATTTGATTGTGTATGTGGGTGAGTGTTTGGGATACTGGGGGTCTTATGAGTAAGGCTAGTGGCCCATCCAGTTAAAGTAAGAAATTATCATTACTATTAGTACTTACTGTCCAGGTACTTCCAGGTACTTACTAACCCAGGTACTTACTATCCAGGTACTTACTAACCAGGTACTTACTATCCAGGTACTTACTAACCAGGTACTTACTAAGCAAGTTTACTGTATGCAACCTGGAAACCTCTTTGAAAGTAGCAACAAATCAGCTTCAGGTTCTGTTGTACATCAAGAATCTCCCCACACAGAAATGCCTCCCAAACAGAATATTCCCATTGGCCCACTGTGCTCAGTTCAAAGGGGTTAACTGCACACACTCAACACATGGTATGCATAATATATTATTATGTTCATTGGCATTTGTGTTTACATACTGTACATAAGATTTCAATTATCAAGGTATGTACACAAAAATGGACACATACGTATGAACGTAAACATACATATATACACATACATACGTATGTACATACATACACATA
>CAUJGJ010000444.1:2557500-2592500 GCA_963170055.1 Halisarca cf. caerulea | reverse complement strand
TCACCAATCACAATCTACACACTCAGCACACTCACCAATCACAATCTACACACCCTGCACACTCACCAATCACAATCTCCACACCCTGCCACTCACCAATCACAATCTCCACACCCAGCACACTCACCAATCACAATCTACACACAGCACACTCACCAATCACAATCTCCACACTCAGCACACTTACCAATCACAATCTCCACACCCAGCACACTCACCAATCACAATCTACACACAACACACTCACCAATCACAATCTCCACACAACATACTCACCAATCACAATCTCCACACAACACACTCACCAATCAATCTCCACACCCTGCACACTCACCAATCACAATCTACACACAGCACACTCACCAATCACAATCTCCACACCCTGCACAACTATGTTGATCTGGCTCCTTCTGTCCCCTCCTCCATAGATGCAGACACACTTGATTCCTTTGTAGGAATACTTCTTCACTTCGTCCTCGATCTGCAGAGCTAGCTCTCGAGTAGGGGAGAGTACCAACATTGTAGGCCCGCACCGCTCTGACCTGGGGCTGGAGGGGGAGGTAGGGAAGTGATGAGGAAGGGAGGAGGGAGGGAGGTAGGAAGGGAGAGAAGGAGAGATAGAGGTTGACAGAGTGGGAAGAGGACAGGGATGGAAATATGTAACATAAGTACATACTGTATAGAGGGAAATTTTCAAGGGGTAAAATTTTTGCGAATGACTCATTTCCTGAATTTCACGGATAATATTTTCGTAGATCCCTAAAACTCAGGAAGCTATTTTTTTCTTAGGCAATGGTAGGAAGGTAGCTTTTGAGTGTATCGTGTGAATGAAATGGCACAAATCGAAGATGTTCACAACATTTAGACTTCAGTCGAAAATTTGAGGTTATTTTTGCTTTCTAATGGGTCGTGAAACTTTCAGATGTGCACGCTCCGCCTGATCATCTCATTTGAAGAAGTGAAAAGGTGACGTACAGTATAGCACGATCAACTTTTCGAGAAACAACCAGCAAAATAATCTCAGTGTGAACTGCAACTAAGTCCAGTTACAAACAACAAAGTCTGACTGCTGCTACACAAAAGAACAACGGTGCAGGGACCTAGCGTGTACACACTACCTAAATCCAATGTAGCTGTGGATGTTTAGGGTTAAGACTTTGCAAATCAAAAATTTCACGAATGTTGGGATATCCACGAAATCCACGAAATTATTGCTCCGTGGAAATTTTCCGCTATACGGTAGGAGGGAGGGAAAGGGAGGCTCAAGAGAGAGAGATGAAGAGAAGAGTAAGTGAGAGGGACATGAATAGACCCACAAGTCAACAGATTGTAGTGATACCCCAATACTGCTTCTGGTGTCCCATGACACTATGCGAGGGTGAATCAAGATATGTACTGTATGTATGTAGAGCTGTGCGGTATCACAAATTATCAGTTTCAGTATGTATCCCCTCATTCTATCATGGTATTACTATGATCACGGTATACTGAGTGCTGAAACTGTAGACAATATCCAAATGAATCCTTGTCACACACATTAAAATCATTCACAAACAATGGCCAGATATGCTCCTTTTGCACCCATAGTCAGTGCTTCCACACTCAATAGTTTCAACAGATTTTGAAAACATCATCAAAGATAAAATTTCATATCCTTTAAAAATGTTATATTATGTTTACTCCTTCTAATACTGGTCTAACCTTTAGAGAAATCAAGTATCACACGATATCACGGTACAGGAAAAAGTTGGCCGGTATCTGAATTTTGCACAAATAATATTGCGGTATTACTATTTATTCGGTAAATTGCATAGCACTATATGAATGTATATGCATATGTCATACATCACAATTATTTCAACTGATGGAACTTTAACTGATGGCCTAGTTTCAAATGGGTTCGCAAACTCTTCTAAAATCTCTCCTAATTACAATGTCAAAATGATTTGGTAGGATGACTCCTGACCATTCACAAGTGAGCAGTTGTTTGGTAGAATGACTCCTGACCATTCACAAGTACTACCGTATTTCCTCTAAAAATTCGACACTTGTCGAATTCAAACATTTTCGTCAAACTGAGCAATAAGGGGTGAACACGGAGCCTAAACTAGAGTGTCACAACTTGAGTGTGAAACGATGAAACTTTAAAGGCAAATTAACATGCCATCGGCTGCTTCCTCCGAGCTAAAGGTTTCTTCTTCAGTGCATGGACATCATACAGATAGTGAATCTGGTGAATCGCTGTTAATATCGTATTCCAACGATGACGGCCAAATCGTTTCTGGTGTTGCAGAATACTGTCGATTGGGTGTACATTCAGGCTATGCTCCTTCCATATCTGGCCAAAAACTGCCTCAGTAACGATTCTAGCACGTGGGAAAACAATGGAACAATCGGCAAATGAATCTACAGCTTGCAAGCGATTTCGTCATTGATTAGAGGCATTTCGACACTTCCACAACGGGTGTCGAAACTTTAGGTGGTCGAATTTTTAGAGGAAATACGGTATTTATTGTGGCAACACAAATGACATGTACATATCGCATACAAATAATGGGAACCGCTTGGCTGCAAAAATTCCTACTGAAAAATTCAGCAGGAGGCGAAAAGTATCTTTGGAATGTTAATTAATAAGGAAACGACAAGAGGCGCAACATTTTGGATGAATGTGGCATTCAAGTCAATTGAATGCAATGAACAATGCGAGGTACACCAGGGAAGAACGAAACTAACAATGCAGACCACTGACATCAAGGACACCAAACCACACAGAAGCACCCTCTGGTTTACCTACAGCAGAAGTAACTGTCATCAATAATGTGTGCATGTCCAATAAGGAACACAAGTACACATGTACAGTACACAGTCCAACTCTGATAGTAAGTACCTACGTAGGTTAGCGACTACTCCTGGATAGTAAGTACCTACGTAGGTTAGCGACTACTCCTGGATAGCAAGTACCTGGGTTAGTGAGTACTCCTGGATAGTAAGTACCTGGGTTAGCAAGTGCTCCTGGATAGTAAGTACCTGGGTTAGTAGGTACTCCTGGATAGTAAGTACCTGGGTTAGCAAGTACTCCTGGATAGTAAGTACCTGGGTTAGTAGGTACTCCTGGATAGTAAGTACCTGGGTTAGCAAGTGCTCCTGGATAGTAAGTACCTGGGTTAGTGAGTACTTCTGGATAGTAAATACTCATTGCTCCGTCCCTACCTCTGCAGTACCATTGAAATCACTTTAGATAGTCAGTAGTACGTACCTTTGATAGCGAGTACCCATTTTACCTTCTGTTGGGGGTACTTACTATCCGAGCTCTACTGCAACAAGCATAAGGGTATGCAGTGTACATGTGTAAAGAAAGCATACTCACACAGTCTGCCCTTCAATATGGATCATTCCAGGTAAGAGAAAGGCCAGCGTTTTGCCAGTACCAGTCTGTACCAGAGAACAGAAGACACATTTGCACCACAGACGCATGTGATGCACACACACACGGGCTTGTGTATGGGGTGTGGGCTAAACAAGAATCTCATCCGCCAACCTGGGCTATGCCGATGACGTCATGCCCCTGAAGAGCGAGGGGCCAGGCTTGGCACTGAATAGGTGTGGGATGTTCGAATCCTTGCTTTTCCAACTCCTTCAACAGCTCAGCTAAAGGGAGAAGCAGAAATCTGTAGATAGTGCGTGCAATACATCAAACAAATACTAGCAGTGGGCATTTTCAAGGGGTACAAATTCATGGTTTTGCATGTGTGTTTTGCATGGAAGAAAACCATGAAATATTCACTAACAAATATTAGTAAAACTGTAATTTCTTTCTGGCATGAGCCATGGAGTTTTTCACCATGAATATCACAAATTTTTAGCACCCATGTAAATCTTACCCTTTGAAAAATACCCTCTATACGGTACTACAGACAAAACCTCTCTAATCCAACACTCAATGGAACTTGAAAAAAGTGTCAGACTAGGAGGTTGTCCGATTACTAAGTGACTGTTTTTAGCATGACAAACGTATCATGTACAATAGTTGAATTGGAGAGAATGTCGGATTATGGAGTAACTCTTGAATGGCCCTCATAAGTTGGTCAGATTAGAGAGAATGTCGGGTTATTGAAGTGCCAAATTACAGAGTGACTCTTAGGCTAACATACTGTAACAAGGTGACTGTATCTCTTAAGATGGTTGAATTAGAGAGAATGTCGGATTACAGAGGTTCGCTGTGATACAATGCACGCAAACGCTGTACAATGCTGAGACTGGCACATTTACCTACAGCCCTATCGTGGTACCTAGTTGTTGTTCTAAGAAACACATCTCCCTTGGAACCACACCACAGTTTAGGTAGCCATACACAGCCTTCGACTGCAATCACGAAGACATTGTTTAATGGATACCGTACATACGTACGTACATACATATTATGCATGCACACAAAGACACTGTATCCACAACTATTCAATCAAATGACAAGCTATTCTCTTTGGTACTAAGTTATTGACACCTTACCTACAGAGGACGCCAGACTACATGGAATAGAAACACACGCACCCCTTGCAAAGATACATATATCAAGCGGAATTTCACTAATTTGAACCTTCTCGGAACCATTCGAAAAGTTTCAATTAGTGAGGGTTCCATTTATTGAAATTCAAGGATTTCAATATCTCTTCACCCACAGACAGCAGTAGTGAATGGCACTGATCTGAGCATATGTACAGCCATGTTACCCATTTTTCCAATTAAAAATGGCTGCAGCGATTAAAGTCAGCTGTTCTGAGAGTACGTACTTGCCTATTAAAGAAGGCTTCTTATCAGGTAATAACAACTGCAAGGTACGTATGTACGTGTAAGTATGAACGTACTTATAGTTAATGTAGAGAGAACTTGTACGTATGTACAGTAGGTATCACAAAGTACGGCAGAATAATGAATTTACAATGCCGTTACTAGAGAGCAATAACAGACTGTCGATTTAGAACTACAACTCAGGGCATTAGCGTACTACAGATGAACCACAAGTAAACTACGAGAATTATAACAAACGAACTACGATTGTAGTACAAGATGGTAGGAATCAAACCCTTGGAATGTCAGAATGTAATTCTCCCCTGCTTGTAACTACAGTAGCTTGTAACTACAGTAGTCTGCAACTACAGTAGTTTGTAACTACAGAGGTATATACCTGGCAAAATGTTGAATTTATGTACGTACACACGTACTTGTTCTCTCTACATTACTAAGTACGTACGTACAGTACACGTCAAAGAACTTGATGTATTGTATTGTTATTGAGTCGTTGCGTAATGTTATTGCATCATTGCATAATGCTATTGCACTGTTTGGTAATGTAGTTACAAATGGCGTTGACGGAGAAATTAGCAAGTCGAGATTTCTATTTCGTATTATATACGTATATGTGTAACTTCTAAAATATATTTTCAATATTATTTATTTTCCTACCCTACCCCTTTCTACCCTTTTCTGGAGGTACGTAGGGGCAAAGCGCCCCCCCTGCCCCCCTTAAAAGAACCCTGTACATATATACATATGCATATACAAATGCATGTACGTACGTATGTACAAAACCTCTAAATTTGCGTAGCAGAACAATGCAGTCCGGCAGAGTGAACTAACAGACAAGCAGGGTAGCTAACGGTATGGTTGAAATGCCTCCTCAAACAGAGAGATGGGGTTGCAAGCTGGTCTGTCCTTTGAGCTCTGGTCCACCACAGTGATATTGTTGTTGGCTAACCTGTAGTGGGAGAGAAGGTGACCAGGGGATATTAGATACTAGGGACCTTTTGCAACTCGTAACGAGTAGTTCACAACGAATGTTTTTACTCGTCTTGTACCTGTCTCATGACTATCCTTAATTAGTTATTGCTATACTCGTAACGAGATGCACCACGGGTACGGGAACATTTTCGTCGTCATAGACGCTAGGAAGACACGTACATAGCTCGCTACTTCTTTCTTTCGCCAGGGAAGCATTTCAGAACAGTCAGGCGTCGATATTTCTCACTTTTTGGATGTATGCCATAAGCTTCATAAGTAACGAAATATCGTGCTCGATTGTAAACTTTTGGCAGACTTTCTTTCCTTCGTAAAACTTCTTTTGGTGTTTCGGCCATTACCCTCAGTCTTCGGTATAGCTAAAATGCTTCAGAAGCAACTTTATTGTAGAATACCTTGCTAAATTCCCAAGCTTATCTAGGGAAATAACACTCGTATGCGTGTCACGAGTGACCAACCGCTCACTCGTAAAAACGAACTCAAAATTCGGTACGTGACGAGTCATTCTGGCCAATCACGAGTAAGCTCTCGTGATTGGCCCAAATTATGAGTTGCAAAAGGTCCCGACAAATGCCTGTGTACTGGCAGGTATGTGTATACATACGTACGTACGTATCAGTATGTGTGCATGCTGTATGTAAGCATGTGACTCTAAGCTGGTGAGAATACGCACAGTGTGTTCTGCATGCATACATGGGCACATGCGTACATATGTACACCAGACAATCTTCTGAGGTGGTAATCAATTAGGTCAATCATTATTAACTATTGTTAATTATTATTAATCGGGTCAATCATTATTATTCATAGCTAACATAGGTTTGGTCCATGATGTCATTGGCCAAAGATGGCTGCTTTTGGTAGGATATTAGTATGGAAAATTTGAAAACCTGCTTCTAAGTGTACCATTTCAGCCAAAAACATCAGCGAAGGTCTTTTCAAAGAAATAAGACTAATACTGTATGTGGTTAGTAAAGTGTTTCAAATATAAAAAAGATATATACAGTAGAACCTCGTTAGTAAGAACACTGTTAATGAGTAATACCTGTTTAGGAAGTACAAGGATATGATACCCCAGCTTATAACCCATAATACTAATCTATATGGTTAGCAAGTACTACTGATAGTGAGTAGCCATTTGAAGGGTCCCCAGGTGTACTTACTAATGAGGTTTGACTGTAGGTTTGGAGAAAGACTTGATTGTTGGAACACTGTACTGTGATTTCAACTCCTCTGTTCTTTGAAATGTTAGAGGTGGTCAGCTAAGAATTTTGCTGGTCGGGCCCAACCACCTCCGACCAGTATAAGAAGAACCCTGGCACATGTCGTACATGAGTACATACGTACGTACGTATAATAGAGCATAAAACATGGTGAGCTACAAACATCCATCACCCACACCCCCCCACACACCTGAACTCTTCAATTTCCTCAGCAGTTCGCTTGGCAACATTTGGATGCTCAGTGTAGAACTCCTTCAAAACTGGAGGCAGTCCACCAAACTTCTCTTTCAAGCCTTCAATCCTTGCTTCCTTCAGAGCGCTCCAGTCAATGGGGCCAGACTTCTGCGGTCTGTAAAGATACAAGAAAGTGCACTTTTGTAAGAATATGCATACATGTATGTAGGTGGTGTTCAGTCATTTACGTATGTACGTAGTTTGTCAATACAGTGGAACTTGCTTAGTAAGTTCCTGTACCTGGTTTAGTACATCCATACATACCCTGAATAGTAAGTACCTGGTTAGTGCGTACATACGTACTCCTGAATAGTACGTAAGTACTTCTCGATCTGTCCCCTCCTATACACACAGTACATAAATCTGCCCTTATAGTGAGTACCGCTAATAAGGAGTACAAATTTGTGTTCCCTTTGATGTATTTACTATGCAAGTTCAACCGTACATACGTACATACATACGTAAGTACGTACATATGTACTTACTCATTCCAATTAGAGTGCCCCCAAAATAGCACACTTGAACAATATGCGCCTCAATTCTTTAGAATGGAGTGAACTATGCATACTTTGGATGATAGCCATTGTTGGAAGGTGCTCAGTAATTAGAATCATTTTAAGCAGTGCAAAATATGATGGCCTAAATGCATGAACCTGTGCATGTACAAACACACACACACACACACACACACACACACATATGCACACACACACACACACACACACACACACACACACACACACACACACACACACACACACAAACACACACACACATACACACACAAACACACACACACAAACACACACACACACACACACACACACACACACACACACACAAACACACACACACACACACATACACAAACACACATACACACACAAACACACACACACGCACATACACAAACACACACACACACACACACATACACACACACACACACAACACATTCTGTACATAGTATGTACATACGTATGTACGTACGTAGGTTTTGTAAGGTTGGAGAACTTTCAAGGATTGTGTAAATAGCAATATATCTTCCTGGGATGATCATAAGGTTGGTGTTTTTTACACCATCATAATTAGAATACTATGACTATCAGAATCATCATGGCAGATGATTGTTCATCACCTCTCTCGTATTCATACGTACAGCAATTGTTCTTCTCCAATTTTGAGACGTAAAATATGAACGCACATACGTTCATCTACGTACACTGAATGCAGTATCATAAGATTCTGATGTACGTATGTATAGTATGTAGTCATCGTCCTAATCGTGACACCTCGCTCAACCACAATCATGACGTACACACCTATGTATGCACACAAACAATGTCTATCCTTACAATAAAGCCTACGGGAAATCTCACATATGTAATAAAGCCATATAAGTACAGGTCAACCCCCTCCCTGCCCCAAAGATACCCCACATAAAACCCCACATTCATAAGTACATACGTATGTACCTCTCATAGCTGTCATTTCTCTTTTGTTCATGAAATTGGAATGATGAGCTTCTTGGTCCTCCTACACAAGTAAGAGGAGAATGAAGGAAGACAACAAAACACATACATACGTACGTACATAAATCTATTAACCCCCTGACCCGTAATGAATATTACACAATTTCTGGTCGAAAGTTTTGCCATGTTCGTTACTGGCTTTAGCTTTGTCTGAGAACTTCGAATTTGGTACCATTTTATACAGCATAGAATGCCGTTCAAACTGATACTAAACACTAATACTTTCAAACACTAGCTATAGACGGAAAATGGCTGAAATTGTCCGCGTGCGATCTTTTTTCTACTTTGCGAATATTTTAAGAAGAAGGGCAGTGCAGGCAGCCTTTGTAGGGGTATTATTTTACAGTATAGAACACGGGCTGTCGTTCGATAGGTTGTATTGAGCATTTCATCAAGAATTGATCGAGTTATTGTCTTCTTACTTAAGGTTTGTTGTTCGCATTCTTGTGGTTTACCGAATTTCTTTAGCTGTTGTGCCTTTCTTCACATCGTTGACAACCAATGTGAAGCTACGTACGCATCAATGGACTAAGAAACTATCGCAGATACTTATTAGAGGGTGGGTTTTGTTTGTGTAGTGTGAGATCTGAAGGAAAATATTCGACAACATTTTTCCCACACATGGGCGTATATGCATACGTTACGGGTCAGAGGGTTAAGAACCACTACAACTCCAAATTTCCGCAAATCATCACATACAGTGGAACACTGATATAACAAACTTCAAAATCCGGCATGATTATTTTGTTATAACAGAATTTTGTTATAACCATGAACTACAAAATAGATATAGAAATACAATCAGTGGTCATTTACTGATACTACAATCATGATACACTATTTAGCTACTGTTTTTCGTAAGAATGTCTGTCAATTTTGACTGCTTGAGGCACTTCACACGATCAGCTTGAACTGTGCTTTCAACTACCTTCAGCCCTGTCATAGCCGCTGTGTTGTCAGGGATGAATAAGAGGTAGTCTTTGATGGTGCTAATAGCCTGAGCAACCTGCTTCTGGCTAGGCTTTATGATCTCCATATCATCTACATCTTGGCAACCATTGTCCATAGACACATCTGAATCTGCTTCGTTGTGAACCACAGCTGCTAATTCATCATCTGTCATCTCCGCTGATGTTGGTACATTTTCATCCATTGCAACATAGTCATCCATAATGTCTTCAGCTGTGCCTTGTGGCAGGAGAGTATTAAGTCTGTCCACGACTTCTTCATACTCTTCAGCCTCCGACTCCATGTCATCAACCTCTTGATCAGCTTCTGATGAAGTGGAGTGCACAAATCCTGAGTGTCTGAAGCAGTTGGCAATTGTTGTGGAGGACACCTCATTCCATGCTTGCTTGAGGAGTGTGATGGCATCTAACACAGTTGTTCGAAACTGCATCTCGTTGTCAATTGCATCAATGAACTTTGTCAGCAGCTTCATCCTATACTTGTGCTTTAAAGCTTGAATAATACCTTGATCACACGGTTGGGTGTGGCTCGTGGTGTTTGCTGGTAGGTAAGCAATCTCCATATTGCTAAGGTTGTCAACTTTTGGGTGGGCAGGGCAGTTATCAATGATCAGAAGAATCTTCCGCCCTCTCATTTGCATGATAGCATCTAGACTTCTGACCCACCAAGTCCATACATCTCCAGTCATCCAAGCCTTGGAATTAGATTTGTAAGGTAGTGGGACATTTATACCTCGGAAGCATCTGGGATTGGCAGACTTACCAATGATTAAAGGTTTAAGTTTGTCAGTTCCTGACATGTTGGCAGCTAATAAAACAGTAAGGCAATCTTTGGACTCTTTATGATTTCGTGATGCCCTTTCTCCCTTGAGAGTGTAAGTCTTGTTAGGCAGACACTTGTAAAATAGGCCAGTTTCATCTGCATTGTACACATCATCAGCATGGTACTTTTTCAGTAGAGAAGGAAGGGTGTTGTGCATCCATTCGCTAGTCATCTCCGGAGTTACGCTGGCTGATTCACCACAAATGGATTTGTAGACCAAAGATCGTCGAATTTTAAACCGAAAAAGCCACCCACGATTGGCTTTGAAGCCATTGATCCCAAGCTTTTCTGCTAAGCTATCTGCCTTTACCATAATTATTGGGCCACTGATAGGGGTACCCATAGCCCGAGCCTGTTTGAACCAAAGAAACATTGCTTTGTCCAGATCGTTATTATTCGCTCGTCGCATTTTCCTGGTCTGCGAGTGAAACTTTTGCGCTTCCTTTACTGATAATATCTGCCCTGCATCTTTGAGAAACGTTGAGAGTGTGGAAGGAGCAATATCCAAATCTTTGCATACGTCTTTCTTCTTTTTCCCTTTTTTGACGTCTTCGATAGCCCTCAGTTTGAATTCCAGCGTGTATGATTTCCTCTTAGACGCCATTTTGAATAATAAACTCAAGATCAGCGCCTTCGTTATAGACAAGCGGCTAGGGAAAAAAAATCGTTAAAACGCTAACGATTTGTATGAGAAGTGGGGTGTTAACTGGGTAGGCTTCGTTATAAAACGAAATTCGTTATGACAGTGTTCGTTATAACTGTGCACCACTGTATTGGGAAATACAGAATTAAGTATAATATATTTTTATACAAAAGATGTCAATATCCATCATCATTGTACAGTGCAGCCTCGTTTATCTTAACATGTCCAAAACCTCATTAAGGTACCTGCATAATGGAGTCTACATCATCTCCTTTATCTTGTCCCATCAGTGATTTGTATGATCATGTGCTTAAGTACTATCAGGTATAAGGTATCAGGTATTCATATTTAACCTGGGGAACCTTTAGCCATAGGCTACTATAAGTGGCACCCAGAAAAGAAAAAAAAAGGGTAAAAAGGGACAAAGGCAAAACACAAAAGAAACACGGAGGAAGTACAAAAATTCCAAAAAATTGAGATGCAGCAAAAATAAAAAAATGAGAGATCAGAATTACAAAACAATAAAATTATTCAATCAGTTTTGGGGGATATACAATAATAACCATTGCCAATGAAATAACTAAAGGTGATTGGTGTGTAAAATGAGTTATCTATGACTATGAGTTATCTCACTGCATAGCACTTCAGTTATCTAAACTGTTCACTGATCTGAACGATTTGTTCAAGCTGGCTGACCACAGGGGTTCGGATAAGTGAGGTCGTACTGTATTATGGCATACGTGTTTGCACATTGTACGGCGTCCCACCCAAAACATTCACACAACCAATATTGGTGAATGGAGGACACTAGTAAAATCTGTGAATAGTTTGGCGGCAAACATTTCTGAAAACAGTTCTGAACGGACCATGTACTAGTAAATGGCTCGTAAACATTCGTGAAGGGTCTAGTACTCCTAACTACTGAGCGTTTTGCTTCTACTGAGAAAGTGACAATCTACTCTTGAAAAGATGTTTTCAAGTGAAATACTACTACTTGCAAGCTAGCCATTGTTCACGAACCTATGAATGCACCTATGTAATGTGCTTGAGGGTGAAATCCCAACAAACCCTGCTGGAAACTCTTCACTGTATGTGCTGGCACTGCATGCTTGTTTTGTTCATGCTTTTCTGGATTCTCTTCTACTGAACGAGGTTAATAACATTTCTTTATCAATGATTCAGACTTACGTAATATGTACGTATCTATTGTTCCTGTTTGTAACCTTAAATATGCATAATCCCTATCTTAATGTGGGAGCAAAACAAAAGACTTGCTAGGCCAAATGTCAGATCACTTTGATTTTGAACAGTGAGTCGAAGGCAAATGGTTGGCCAATGGCTGATGGCCGGCTGTTATATTCACCCCTGCAAGCCCTCCCCGCAAAAAGTGGACAATAAGGTACTTAAGAAATTTCTTGAGGGGATAGAGGGATAAGGCATTGGTGAACCAGTGAAGTAACCATTGAAACCTACGTAGGTGGTCAATGGTGAGTCAAAGGTCAAGAAAGATGAGCTAAGGGACAAAACATTTGTATATATTTCACAGCTACGTACGTACGTACATACACATGCACGTACACTGACCAAATTGCTCAGATCCTGTAGAACTCCTGGGATTTGACCTTTGACCTGACATGGAACTGAGTGTGTCATCAATGAGGTCCTTTGCTGTCTTGATTGCATCTTCACTTCCTGTTATCTTCACGGGAGTTCCATACCCAGAACTGTCCCTCACAACCTGAGAAAAAGACAGCAAAAAAAAGGATAAAACCACGTACACACACGGGATAAGGATGCAAGCAAGCTATGTATGTAGTCTAGACAAACAATAATAAGGGATGAGATAACACAATCATGTTAAACTCAAGGCATACAGCATTTAATTTAATGTACAGTAGGGATCAAAAAAGTTTACATTTCGTAATAGTAATATGCATCGTTCTCCCAAGTGATTACCAAGCATATTGCGGAAAAATCACTCTCTGTATTGCGTTGCGTATTACAGATCATTTACGGCTGGGTAATTTTGTATCACCAATAGAGCACTACGTAAAATATTACATAAGCTTACTATGTTTCGTGTGAAAATTAGAACATCTTTAGTAACAGTTTCGCCATACTAACAATCCTTAGTACATTCTCGCTCTACGTAATAAGATAAATGGATTCTTTGCAAGATTCTACCTCAAGCGGTGCTTCTCCACCCACCACCACTCTTGTTCTGAGCTGTAGCTGTGCTGAGCTGTAGCTGTGCTGAAACACCAATGAAAGCATCCAGAGTGCATTTCCAAGCTGTGGACGACCTGCTTTTGCTTAGGGAAGTTGTTTCATTTGAGCAACCTTTGTTCAAGGAGCTACTTGCTCCTAATGGATTGCTTGCACTCTCCAAAAGGAATTCCCGCAGAAATTTGGAAAAGCGAGTGCTCATACACTGAGAGAACGGGTGCAAAACTTAATGGATTCGTTTATCAAAAGTGACGCTAAGCAAATGAAGCAAAGTGGGACGGAGGACCAGTTTAAAGAGAAGCAGCAGCTCCTGGAGTCCCTGCGAAACAGGTACACAGAGAAAGATGTACAACAGAAAGCTAATGCATGCCAAAAAGAAAAAGGAAATAGAGAAAAAGGTGAAGAACTTTGTGATGTGCTACAAACATTGGAGGGTAGAATAAGGAGCACTATTACTAGAGGGGATTGCGAAGATGAATTTGGCTAAATCAAAAAGAGAAAGATGAGTGGCTTAGAGAAAGTGTAGACTGACAAGAAGGCAATGAAAGAAGAGGAATTAAAATTAAGGAATAGGGAATTACAATTGAGGGAGAGGGAGCCAGATCTGCAGGAAAAGAAGGTGCAGCAAGTGGTTGATGCACAGCAAATGAATAAGATGCAGCTTGAGATGATGAATAAGATGCAGCAGATGGCTGATCTCATTTCGTTAGCTACGAAGAAGTTCTGAGATACGTATATGTAACACTGTATGCAGGTGCTAACCATGCAATTGTTACTATGCCTGTGAGCTCAATATTAACAATTACGTACTATGCATACCGTCAAACATGCATCATTTTCCCAATGCATTAAAATTAATATTACTTAAGGGTGTATAAAAACCATTGAAAAATGGTACAAGGATGTAGGATTGACACAGGATCATGCAAAAGGCCATTATCAAAAAAGGATTCTCCAAAAACACTTGGAACAAGGGTAAGTTGCAAAACCGGTACAGGGCTAGGTGGGCAAAGGGCAAGACAGACATAGGGCTAGACGAGCATAGGGCTACACATACATGAGGCTAGATGGGCATAGGGCTAGACAGAGTTTAGTTGGACTGAGTGCATACTCTGCAAATTCCCACATCCCGCATGTGCAGCACATTATACAGTACATATGTACAGCGGGATGTAGGAATTTGCACAGTGTGCACTCAGCCCAACTAAACTGAAGATGAATTTGGCTAAATCAGAAAGAGAAAGATGAGTTCATTGGTATTTTGAGCCTCTTAAACCAAGGCATGGCTTTATCAGATCGCGCTTCTTCACAATCGAAACGCTTACACCCCCTAACAAAAATAGCAATATGCTCTTCTAAACAAGACAAAAACGATCTTTAAATCTGTACAGTAGTTGTTTGGAAGCTAGACTCTAAGTACTGCACAACACTGAGCGAACGAACATACCTGCCTTCTCCACGGATTCCCATGAGGTCTCACTTGAACTCTTTGTGACAATAAACAATTTTGGCTAATATCGAAGCTTATTTCCACTGAACATCACCTTTATCGAACGATATTGCCAAGTGCGTGCTCGATTCGCCTTCTCTTTACACGAATGATTGTGTAAGTTTACAATTTAGTCTCGCAACCCCCTGCAATTTAATTGGTCAAATCTAACTGCGCTCAGATTAGTCGAAATCACTGACTCCAAATCACGTTCACCAATGCGTATTACAATGCAATAAGCGCAAAGCATGCGCAATACGCTTGGTAGTGTCTTCGCAATACGATAGTAATACAATCACAAAATGTCAATTAATTCGATCCTAACCTACGTACGTACATAGGCATAAGCTTATATCTCCAAGATCGTTCCCATTTTGCTAAGGAGAACGTGTAGTTTAGTGTTTTGGTCAGGCAAAGAGAGCATTTCCATCTTGACTTGTGACTTTCTGAACTAGTAAGTTGCAACATTGGCCAAGAAATCTCCACGTAGGTCGGCCAACGCCTGTTCACAGGCATACTAAAAACAAGGTCGAAGTTTAATCAATGCTTGAAGAGCACAAAAAGACTTCCTAAAGGCACAACAGAGCGAAGTTACATTAAAAAAACTGCACTACATAATACGGTATTCTCGGTTATTACGCAGAGTAATTGCGCACAGTAATAAGTACATAATATGCACGTATTGCGGATCACAATGCAAACTTTTTTGATCTCTACTGTATGCACGCATGTACGTGCATGCACATACGTATGTACGCACGTACGTATGTATGTATATACATACACACATGATAAAGCACATGTACGCAATACTCATGTACAGTGTGTACGTACGTACGTACATATGGCTGCACACACACACACACACACACACACACACACACACACACACACACACACACACACACACACACACATGCACATACACACATGCACATACGTACGTACACACATACACACATGCACATACATACACACATGCATATACGCACATGCACATACGTACGTTACTTCCCACAGAAATTTTAACAGTTCCGGTCGTTCAGTCAGTCGTTCAGTCCACGGTCGGTCAAGGGTCAGTCGTCGCAATTTTTTTAAGATAAATTCACCGACGTACAATCCTTCCGACGAGTAACTTACGAGTTTCGTTCTCAGATGCCTTCATTGATAATCTAAGGCTGCAGCTAGCACGATAGGAATGCTTCATCTCTCGTCAAATGAACGTATTCGCTTTGCCAGTCGACCATTCACACTTAGTTTCAACTCGGGGACTTGCGCAATGAAGACATACCACGCGGTCATGACGTAGTGATTATTTGCGGTCAGTCAGCGGTCGGTCAGTCGGTCGTCACCTGCTTGTCGGTCGTCAAAGGTTAAAATTTCTATGGGAAGTACCGTACGTACACACATACACACATGCACATACGTACACACATGCATATACGCACATGCACATACGTACGTACACACATACACACATGCACATACGTACACACATACGTACTTGCACTCTTGCTCCACTTTTTCGTTCTATTTCTCTGATATTCTGTCCACCTTTACCTGTACACATTACAGGCACGTACGTACATATGCATAGAAGGACAAAGTAAAAGTATGTACGCATACACACACAAATACGTACATAATCATTGTGCAATGACCAACGCACATCTAGCTGATCTGCAAAAATACGAATGTGCGCACATACGTACAGTGGTAGAAATAGCATTTGACCTTTGCTAGGACAAACAGCTGACTCAGTATTATATACGCACATAGATAGAACATTTTGAAGATTGGTCAGCCATTTATGCTCATCAGTGATTTTGTAATGTGCACAATGGAATCTGAACACTGAGCCATACGGGATTCCCTCAGTGAATTGTCGCTTGACTGTAATAGTTCAGTGTTGCATGGAAGCTCAGGTCTCAGTTTCAGCAGTTACAAGGATTTTATATACAGAGAAATGTTGGTCAGCCAAATGGCTGACCCAACTTGATTTTGGTCAGCCATATTCATGTTTTGCTCGGAAAATGGCAGATGGCAGACTGCTGTTTCTAACTCTGTACACATGTACATACGTATGTACACATGCTGCAAGTGTTGAACTCTGTCGCTGTGCAGGGCACAAATTACTCATTTTGGATTCCATAGGAACTCATAGGGCATCATTCCTGTACAGTGGAACCTCTGAATAAAAGACACTTTGGGGATGACACAAATTCAGCTGATTTATAATTTGTAGAGATGTTTTCCTCTTTTGGAATTACACTGGGACCGTAAGTTGTGTCCTTTGTAGAGAGGTTTTCCTTTTTGGGAAGTTCACATTGTATTGTAGGAATTACACTGGGACCGTAAGTTATGTCCTTTGTAGAGAGGTTTTCCTCTTTGGGAAGTTCATATTGTATAGTAGGAATTACACTGGGACCATAAGTTGTGTCCTTTGTAGAGAGGTTTTCCTCTTTGGGAAGTTCACATTGTATTGCAGGAATTATACTGGGACCATAAGTTGTGTCCTTTGTAGAGAGGTTTTCCTCTTTGGGAAGTTCACATTGTATTGCAGGAATTACGTATACTGGGACCATAAGTTGTGTCCTTTGTAGAGAGGTTTTCCTCTTAGGGAGGTTCACATTGTATTGTAGGAATTCTACTGGGACCGTAAGTTGTGTCCTTTGTAAAGAGGTTCATTGTACTGTGTCCTTTCTTGGAAGAGTCCACTATGTACATATCTACACACAACCATATGAACATCTAGTGCAGAGTAAATCAACTACTACAAACACCTTTGAATGCACATATGTAGGAGTACATATGTACGTACGTAGCGTACATTCTGGCAGACTACACCTACTGTATGTATGTATGTTAGTATGCATGTACGTATGTATTCATGTATGCATGTACGTACGTACATACATACATGCATTGGACTACATTCCTTACATTCTGGCAGTACAGCATCTACAGTATGTACATATGTAGATACATACGTACGTATGTACACAAGTAGGAGTACATTGCTTACATCTTGGTAAAACACATAGTGTATACAGATGTACGTATGCAAGATGCAAAATCTGAAATACTATTGCTACGTAGTCTTTACAGCAGATGGATATTGAAACTTGTTTCTAGAGCTGTGCGGTATCACAAATTATCAGTTTCGGTATGCATCCCCTCGTTCTATCACGGTATTACTATGATCACGGTATACTGAGTGCTGAAACTGTAGACAGCATCCAAATGAATCTCGCTTGTCACACAGATGAAAATCATTCACATACAATGGTCAGATATGCTCCCTTGGCACCCATAGTCAGTGCTTCCACACTCAATAGTTTCAACAGATTTTGAAAACATCAAAGATAAAATTTCATACCCTTTAAAAATATCATATTATGTTTACTCCTTCTAATACTGGTCTAACCTTAGAGAAATCACGGTATCACACGATATTACGGTACAGGAAAAAGTTGGCCGGTATCTGAATTTTGCACAAATAATATTGCGGTATTACTATTTATTCGGTATATTGCACAGCACTACTTGTTTCCATTGTGACTTGAAACTCCATTTTGTGGGCTAAACTAGACAGTATAGATCCTTCCACTGTGGCCTTGTTTTAAACACACTAACCACGTACGTATGTGCGCATGCACATTGTATGTTATAGTTATTGTATGACCAACTGTGCATTGGCGTATTATTGTTCAAGTCCCGAGGGTGGGAAGCGCCCGAGGGCGAGTGCAATGAAGAGTCAATGCACAGTTGGCCATACAATAACTTACGTACTTGTTGTGGGCGTCTAATTGCTTTTTTTCTATTAGAGAGTCTGAGGTGTTTTGTGTCACATTGGAAGGTGTTTTGGGTAGCTGCTAGGGCTGAGGCTATTATGATAAGAACTATTTTACCTAATACAGTATGCTATTCCATTGTGCTTAAGATTACATCCTATTATGCTGTTAAATACTCCAGTTATTCACTGATGTACGTACTGTATGTATTCTCACTGAATCATATTCTATTGCAACTAGGGCTGAGGCTATTATGCTAAATTTGTACCGAATGTGCTATTCCACTGTGCTCAAGATTTCATCCCATTATGCTGTTAATAACTCCAATTATTCCCTGATGTATTTTCACCAAATATTCTATTGCAACACAACTTTACGTTAAAATTGTGAAAGTTTGTAATTAAAATTATACAGTTGCAAACACCAGTATAATACATGTGGAATATCTTAATGTTAGTGACACTGTTTCAAACTCAATGGGAAAACTGTACAAAGGTGCCACTGGGTGGGAGCTAAGGTCAAGGGATCATCTAATTCAATAGTAATTCCCATATTCTATCTGTTTATTCTGGAATTATGCTCCCTTAGTTTAGAAACCTATTATTCTGGAAACCATGCTGGCATATTAGCCTCAGCCCTAATTGCGACACAACTTCAAGTTAAATTGTGAAAACTGGTGAGAAAAATCATCCAGTTGCAAACACCAGTATAATACACGTGGAATATCTTAATGTTAGTGTTTCAAACTCAATGGGACAATAGTATAATGGTGTCACTGTGTTGGAGCTAAGGTCAAGGAATCATCTGATTCAACAGTATTTCCCATTATACCCGTTTATTCCGGAATTATGCTCCCTTAATTTAGAACCTCCTATTCTGGAAACTATGCCAGCATACTAGTATGGCAAATGAATTGACTTAATTGACAAATGGATATTGTGCAATATACGCTGCAAATGCACACCTTTTCCCTTTGATGCTGACCACAACCATACAACCATGCACATTGCATGACTACATGACTGTCTGAATGCTCCTAGGAAATAAGTATTGGTTACATACGTACGTACAACATGACATACACAATCATATACGTACATACGTACAAAAAGGTAAGGTCACAAAAATTTGACATTTCGTAATGTTATTACGTCATTGCATAATGTACTTACGCTGTTCTGTTCTGAAAATACAAATCGTGCTTGAAGGAGAGTTCTTTCGTTCTAACGAATTTCACAGCGCTACATAATAATTATGTCGCTGTACTAGCGGATTCTTATTTGTCCCCTGTGAATCTGTAATCCAATCCTACGTAGTTTAGTTCAATAAAAGAAAAAAAATGATCTGCTGAGCGTCCGCTTACGTGTAAGGTAGAATTCCTCAAGTGTAAAGTTAAACAACTGTTGATTATCGCCAAATCGTCCGTACTACAGTTCATAGTTGGTCCGTAGTTTGCTTCGTAGTTAGGGAAAACGCCTACCCGTAGCTTTATCGTCTTATCCGTAATTAGTCCATATTTCTGTCGTTGCTAAAAGGGTATTGCTTCGTAGTGTAATTACATTATTACATTATCACATTATGTGACCCCTACCGTAAATACGTACATACATACTACATGCTTATCAGCTTCATCGCTAATATGGTGAAAATGTTCATTAGGTACATACGTACGTACATACGTACATAACACTGTAATACTAACAGTATAATGGGTGTGTGCAGGTATGCACACACACACACACACACATACACACACGCACACGCACACACACACACACACACACACACACACACACACACACACACACACACACACAAATTACCAATTATCTTTTTGACTTGATCGTTTGGTACATGTATGGTTTCCATATTGTTTCCAGGTTCTGAGCTGTCCATTGGCTGAGAACTGCGCTCACTTGAATCTCTCCACTGCATACCCCTCCCTCTGACACCACGCCCTCGTCCACGCCCCCACCTAGTTTCCCCATGGTGAGTTGACCGGTCGTCATCTTCTCCTCGGTCCCTCCAAGACCTGCTACTTTTTCCTCCCTGACTTGAACCATAGTTAGTGAAACCTACGTATGGATGAATGCATGAGGTAAATGATGTACTGATCATGATACACACTGTAATTCATCAAACAAGTCACCAAGTAATACCGGCATTTCCAGTGTAGATATAAGGATAATCGGAATGAAGATTTGAAGATTGCAGGTCCATTTTTGTTGTAATACCTGCGATTATTGCTTGATATTATGATATACAGACAAGTCCTGAAGAGTATGACCCGACAAGCAACGCAATATGACTTTGTATACTGGAAAAATATGTGTGCAGAGTTTGTCAGCAATTTTACCTGAGTAAGAGTGCTCAAGAGTATCTTTGACCACTTATTATGATGATTCGCACTCAACTTTACCCATGTAGTCCGGCACAGTGTTCTCCCCAGGTATCGTAAGGCATGCCGGTCCAACATGCCTTCTTTTCAAAAATTTCATACCAATTGCATAAACTATGCATTCATACATTATTGAAAATCTATGCTTAGTACAAATCAAGCTACTGCCCAAACTGAAGCTGCAAGCAAATTTGTGATGCATTCCATGTACAGTATATGTAAGTATTCAACATGCCTTAAATTATAGTTCTGGGGAGAACACTGCGGCATTAGGCTTCTATTCCTTATTTCCTTAGAGAAACTGTTGAAACAATGATTTTTTGTCTATGCGGATGGTGACAGCCTTCAATTTCCGGTAATAATTGTCATATAATCATTTGCTGCATCGAATGGGGTGTTTACTGATCTTGAGTAGTATCTGTATGAAACCGAAGAGAGTTTTTCCAGGAACTAATAAAATACAAAATATCACACGCCCACATATTCATAACACACAGACGTAATTCACTCGCATCAGAAATTTATAGCATTATAATGCAGTGTAATCAATATAAATACTTCATGCTTCAATCCCGGGAGGGCTTGTATTATACGTATATGGTCAGATCTATGTACGTCAGTTTGTATGTCCGTACGTACGGTAGGCATCACAAGAAACTATACATATTGTAAGTACAATATGGCAGAGTAACGAATTTATAACGCCATTATTACAGAAGAATGACAGATCGTTGATTTAAGTAGAACTACAACTCCGGGCATTAGCGTACTACAGACGAACTACAGGTGAACTACGAGAATTATAACACACGAACTACGATTGTAGTAACAGATGGTAGAAATCAAAGTCTTGGAATGTCAGAATTAAATTCTCTGCTGCTTGTACTCGGAGTACTCATTTCTGCTGCGAATTCGTTTAGAACGAATGCGCATAATTATTCTTTGAACAAACTCTTTGTGTAGGTGTACTCAAGAATTTAATTCTCTGCTGCTTGTACTCTGAGTAAACCATTTCTGCAGGGATTTGTTCAGAACAAATGCACACAATCATTCTTTGAACGACCTCTTCGCGTAGGTTACGCATGGCTGCTGTGTACGCTCTCTGCGGTTGTTAAAAAAAGATTCAGTTTTGTCTGTTTGAATCTAATTATATCTTGACAATCCCTGTATCACATGTTGTTAAAAAAGCGTTTATCCGGTATTGGATTACACTGGGATTGAATTACAAGAGATAAAACTACAGATTTAGTGCAAACAAATAACAATTTGTAACTACGTTGGTAATACGGGAAAAAAATTCTTGACTCGCTAATTTCGCCGTTTGACGTCATTTGTAGCTACATTACAAAACAACGCAATAACATTAAGCAACGACGCAATAGTAATACAATACGTAAAGTTTTTTGTGATGCATACTGTACGTATGTACGTATGTTACATACGTATCTTAAGTATATACGTATGTATGTACATACTATTCAGCAATATCATTTCATTAACATGCTACCCAATAGCCTGAACACTGGAATCATCTACGTAGTCTCGTGAACTGGACCCCTGCTGGTTGTCCATTTAATAAATACAGACATGTTTATAAAATGGAGGACGGGAAGGAGTCTGGTTCATGAGACTAGGTATTACCCTGGGGTACGATCGTAGGGTTTAAGACATTTCAAAGTGTACTGCGTAGTTGCCAACTGTCCCTAATCTTGCAAGACAGTCCCTGAAAATACTTCTGTGTCCTCTGCCTTCCCTGAAACTACTACTACTGTCCTGCAAAAGCACTTTCTTGCTAAATTCACCTGACAAACCATCAGATTTCACTTTTTGTGGAATAGTTGGTGGCAACTCAGTTGATTTTTTTTCAGTTTTTCCACTCATCACCAAAACACGCTATTGATGCAAGGCAAACTACTTACGTTTGCACACCCAAACGATAAGTGTCCTGCAAAAGAAGTGAATGTCCTGCAAATTGTACTACTCTGTCCTACAAAATCACTGACAGGGGTTGGTAACTATGACACTGCACGCACTGCCCTGTCGGGAGAACAATCATTCAAATTCAATAATGGATACAAAAATGAAGCCTCGGACACAGGGTTAAAAATATGACAAGTAAACTTGACATAAAGAAGTCTGGCAAGGCATTGTGTGTGTGTGAGTGAGTATAAGAGTGAAGGAGGAGAAAGAAAAGAAAAGAAAAAAAAGAAAAGGAAATGTTATGCATGTATGGTGTGTGCACAATAGGTAGATATGCGGCTATTGTGATAAAATTAATGGTAGATAAGTACAACTAGTAAGAAACATGTTAGGAGATTACTTATGGGCAATGCTGCATGTACACCTCATCATATTCAGATTTACTTTCTTGTGGAATTTTCACAAAGGATACTGTTACAGGTCTGAAAACAAAGTACAGTGAAGTCCTGATACATCTAGCGAACATAAGGTTACCGAAACGTATACAAAAATCACTATAAAAACACAAGCACATCCGCTTGAAATAACACTCGATATAATAATTATTAATAGCGTTTGGCAGGGCTCAACAGACGCACAGTAACAAGACCACTCACTGTAGGATTCCATTTTTTGGTAAACGTTATTAGGAACAACTGGGTCACAGTAGTCCTGAAAAGAAACGCTGTTCGGCTGATCGTCTTCCTCCCAATCACTCATTGTACTTTCTGCTGCCGCCCAAATGACACGTGGAGCATTGCGCAATGTTCCTTGCTATACAGTATTGCGCAATGCTGCACGCGTTTCGCGGCGCCACACGCCGGCCTACTATGAATCCGACACAAAGCGACTATACGATACCTCCCCGAACAAGTTTCTTTACGAAGATTTACGATCGAGGGTGAGTTTTTTCTTTTTCTTTCTTGGCTTAATAGCTGTAAATTAATTTAAGGCATCCTCAGTTTTCCACTCCTACAGTCTGCGTCAAGTTACCAGTGAGTACGTTTACACGTAGCGTGTAGAATCCACCAACTGCAGTCATAGGCAATAGAGCACGTTATATATTGGCACCATTATGGAATGAGAAGTGTACCATTTTTAAAATTGCATTATTTATACTTATATATTGTCGTGATTGTGGTTATAATTAACTTTAGATTATGTCGGGTGATATTGATGCCAGCAACAAGCATGAAAAGCTGGAAGCTTAAGGTGAAAATTAAAAATGAGTGTCATTTCTATTTGTATTTGTCTATCCATGTCCTAAAACAACGTATATGGCTTATACAATGTCATATTTAGTAATCCCGGTGGTATATTAATTATAGTGACCAGGAATATTATGTAGCAATGATTTTCAAAGGTCTGGTAAAGGCCGTATATAGAGTGTGTCAACTAGGTTGAATGGAGTCAGTGTGTGATCATTTTTAAGCAATAGTTTTTTACTTTCCAATGGTTAGAACAACAACATATACAGTTCCCAAATGAGATATTGCTGGAGGTTTCAGGTAAAGGCATTGTACACCAATGTATACAACACAACACAGGTGAGTTTAACAACACTTCAGTGTTCGAATACTAATAGTTGACTTACATGCCATCACTAATATAATATCCTTACAGCTCCAATCATCAAACAAGTATCCATACTGTCTATCAGTCAGAGCACTGTGACTTTACGCACCAGCTTGGTAGGCAATGAAGGAGTTCCCGTTTCGAATTATTATGTACCCATGGACCCAAGAGATGGGAAGTTGATCAGGAGGATCTAGCAACAAAACATTAGAAACCAAAGCTAGAAGCACTGCACATGACTAGATATGATGTGAAGTGCATACATCTATCAAAGTATACTGCATAAATAGTTAGTATCATAAATTCCACAGTGTCTGTGTATGTAACATGTGTGTGCATGTACATATACATTTGCCACATGCAAACACATGGTGCATTGGACCTTTAGCTTTGAAACAAACATTATGAGATAATCCAGGGGTTTGCAGATCTTCTATGCTCAACTTGAAGATTAAGTGCTCTGTGAATAGTTAGGCCGTCCACATTGAATGCAGCTACACCTGTTGGTACCATGACCATGCATCCATGAACTTCCTCACTTCCTTGCACTGACCTCTCGACGTGTTGTGTTGTATAATATATATAAACTATTGTCAGATCCCAATACCAGTGTTTAAGAATCTATTATAATATTACATGATACAACTGACAAAGAAAAGTAGATAATATACTGTTATTACCTTTTGTAAAGAAAATGTATGTACAGTGGAACCCTGTTGACACAAACTGGCTTAACATCAATTTGTGGATATTAAATGACATGAAAACAGCAAATGACAGCCCCTTTAATGCCCCTGAAGGTAGTAATTCTTATTGTTACAGTTCTGATAACATGAAATTCTGTTGGTATAATGAGCATATTCATCCGTCCCTTAAGAGGGTTCTGGATCTACAATATGATAATATTAGTTCCATGTGTCACTACTGCACAACAGAATACGGTATAACCAAACAAAATGGCAGAATATAATTCTTATGATTATAGTTTGGACTTATATGCTGGTTGATTATATGTTGGGCTGCTGAGATATGAAAATATATCTGATAATATGGCCAATCATCAGGTTCTATCTGGGATTATATTTTTTTTTTTTGGGGGGGGGGGAGCTTGAGTATTATATTTACATGCAGAGTTCGAATATGCAACCGGACATCGGACATTTTCCAATCATTTTTAGTAAATGTCTGAATGTTATCAACTTTGTCAGGACCCTGGTGGTGTTTATGGCCATGCATGCAGTGCAGTGATGCATTGAGATTCAGATATGTATAATATGTGAAGTGCATGCAAGGGTGTAACAGTATATACTTAACTAGGAGATACGTCCTGGGGGGGGCGGCATAGGGAAATTTGTAGAAGTGGTATTTGAGGCCTTTGTACGTATATTACACCATTCAAGGTTGATTTTACTAATTGACACTCATGCAAGCAGGGCCTTCTTTATAGGAAGTTGCACTACATGCAATTGGAATTGTTGGGGTGGATAGAACCCTGAATATGCCCACTATAATATTTCTGATACATGTAACTGGGAAAGTTGTTACAATGTACCATAATAATAATATTTACGTTTTAATTCTATGGTAACTATCGCATGTGGGACATGTCTGTGCTAATTCGTAGGTGTGAAAATTTCAGTCTTCTCAGCTTCTGTTCTTAACTCATAATAATTATTGAAGTTTCAGAGCATCAAACAAGGGCTTAACATGTAGGTAGATATATGTATTAGGCTTAGCTAAACATTTCGAAGATTGCCCCTTTTAAAAGGCTTGCTTATTAAATAGTGCAGCAGGAACTGCTTGTAAGGTTTTCCTAAGACCTACTTAAAACAAATTAAATGCTTCGGGTAATGCATGGTGGAAATAGTGCCATGCAATATACCGGATAAATAGTAATCCTACACTATTATTAAGTTTGTATATTATACAAAATTCTGATACTGGCTGACCTTTTCCTGTATCATGATATCGACGTGTGATATCGTGGTATTCTCTAAGGTTGGACCAGTCAGTGTTCTAGCTAGCCAGAATTTTTCTATAGCAGGGGGGTGAGGGGTATAGCATAAGTCAGTCATTGCAGTAGAGTGAATTCTTGCCACAATTTTTTTCATCTAAGTCAATGTAAAGCAAAATTAACTAATCCATGCACAAAAGTGATAGATTTCTGCCCCTGTACTCATAATCCCCATGATCTCACACAAGAATTAAAGCAGGGTGGAGAGAATGAAAGCAGGGTATATGGGGATAATGAAAGCAGGGTGGGGAGAATGATAGCAGGGTGGTACCACCCTGCTACCCTGCTTTAGCTAAAACCCTGCTGCCAGTATTGGAAGAAGTAAATGTAACGTTATGGTAATTTAGGAACATGAAATTTTATCCTAAGTGATGTATTCATCATCTGTTGAAACCGTTACTTACAGCAGCCATGATTATGGATGCAAAGGAGCATACTATGCAGCATGCGTGCATGGCTGTCATTAATTTGATTTCAATTTGTATGACAAGGATTTTTTAATTGGATGCTGTGTTTACAGTTTCAGCACTCAGTATACCATGGTCATAGAAATACTGTGATAGAATGTTGATATACTGAAATTGATCATTAATTTTTTGTGATACTGCACAGCCCTGGGCGGAATGCTTCCATGCAAGGCTATTTCTTTCACACATAAATCACTATAATAGCAAAATATTTCTAACTTTACAATGCGAAAGCATTGACTTTTCTGCTCAAAAGCTGACATCCACAACATTGACCCTCCAAAGGCAAAATTCAAGCTGTTGTAACTTGGGACAGGAACAAAAGTTCTCTTGCCTCCACATGGAAAAGCTGTACTGCAAATGGCACGAAGTTGACACCAAGAAACTGTCTCTAGCTTGCTCTCTAATGCATGTATATAGCACCCAAAAGAGAACTAAAATTTTCAAGATGATTCAGTGGAGTCACATGCCAGCATGTGATATAATTCTGTGATGACGCTAGACAACATCACTGTACGTTGACTCAGCACTCGTATACACCTGAATAACAGCTTAAATCACGAGATAAACACATGACTAATCAATTATAATTATAGGCGACAAAAATAAAGTCCCCGATGCAAACTGAGGAACATTATTATCATATACAAATCTGGACATGTTCCACATGCAATGATCATAAATTTCTAATAGTATAAATAATTTAATAACAACATGTTCCTATTGATAACATGTTATGATCATAGAACAGATTCATTGTTTTTAGTCTTGCATGCTTCTTAAACTTGATCTTCCTTTTGACCTCATTGCTAACACCAGTCTCCTTGCTATCAGTGTAAGTAGTGGGAGTAATGTATGTCTTAATATGAAACTTACTGAAGTTGACATTGTGTGAATATTTTCTCCGTATTTACTCAAACGCAATAGAAGTACAACACTGCAAGTCTGTGATCCGAATGCAAATACAATGATTGCCATCAACAGCGTTAGCAGGATCTGTTGCAATGCTTGTTCAGGTGTGAGTCTGTATTTCTCATCCGTGATGAAGACTTGATCAACTGTAAAGGGAATGGCCACTACTGCAACGATTATAAGCATTGCACACCATACTGTGAGAATACTGCTTCCATACAAGTGTGGGTTTGAGCACACGAGTAAGATTTGATAGGGTATGCAGAGAATGAGACAGGCGGCACTGTAGTACACTCCCCAAAGTGACAGTACAATGACAACAATTTCTCGTCGAGTTTGAAAGCATTTTAAAAAAATGTTCCACACTTTTGGTATACAAATATCAGTATTCTGGCTGTGCATGTATGCAATGAAGAATGTAGTGTTGAGGAAGTAGATGAAACCCATGATGCAGACAGCACACTCTATTGCTGTGTTTTCAAGGGGTTTTGATCTAAATGGTAGGCATATTCCCAGTACTCCATTATATGTCATGTATATGTTGAAAATAGGAGCCAGACTTGAAATGGACCAAAAGAATGGCACAAGACATTTGTTGTTGATAGATTGCATGCATTTGAGTATACCTCTCCCCTTTACATGCAATAAAAATGGTGATAGAAGTCCCAGAGAAACCAAGAAACCACTAAAAGCGTAGTGGATTGCTTCTATTTTATAAGCACCCTGCCTGCTCAGCGGCATGGGCATTAAGGTGTGTATTCTTCCGTCCAGTATGTATCCCCAATTCAGAACCATGTACATTGCTTCAAAACTGCTTGGTATTCTGTTAGGATTGTTACTTTTCATTCTTCTTACCAAGGATGACAGCTATATTGGAAGCAGGTATGAGAAATTAAATATTATACTTAAAATCAAATTATATAATACCATATATTTTATATTTTAAGAAAGTCTTGATTTTTTTGACATATTCCATAAAGTATGTTTGGAGGTTGTTGAATGTATTGCATATAGTATGGGAGGTCCATGCATGCAGTCGTTTGCGTATATTATATATCTAATGATATAATATACGCAAACGACTTACCTTACATCTATATTGTCATGTCATTGGACAGTATGTGTGTGTGTGTGTGTTTGTGTTTGTGTGTGTGTGTGTGTGTGTGTGTGTGTGTGTGTGTGTGTGTGTGTGTGTGTGTGTGTACGTGCATGTGTGTGTGTGTGTGTGCGTGTGTGTGTGTGCATGCATGCATTTGTGCACACCACTTGAAAAGTCCTCAGACTAATTTACCTGTGCAGTGACATCTCCGAGTAGTGCATAGCCGTTTTTAAGATGACTTGTGTTTCCTACAGTAAAGGGGATTTTCAAGCAAGCAGTTTGTGTTGGTAGGAATAACATTGTTGATTTTTTGGTAATGAAGTGATAGCTTTGCAATGGAAGATATAATGAAAACTGAATCATGGAAGTTGGATCGCCAATGCTGAGCGATTGCATTTTAGTCCACATGTACCAGGATATGTTGTGATACTTGTAATTTATTCTTGGGTAAGTCTTCCAAGGGTACGTTTCACCTGAGCACTCATCAGGGAATGAATCTGTGTAGTTGGTGAAGTAGGCTATAATGACACTGGATGGTCTAGCCTGATTGATGGGGTAGAAGGCATTGAGGAGTTGTTGGTAGTTGTCCGGGGACTCTTTAAAGGTCTGTAAAATTTCTACAGGACTGTTGCATTCGTGATAATTGGTGCACTCGTTCCCAACAAATGAAGTAGTAGTTCCTAATCTTATAACTGTTGTAACAATTAGTGTGATACATGTTTTCACCGTAGTAATATACTGCTGCGAGCTTATCATGCTCTTCACTGATATATACAAAAGACAGATATTGAACAGCTTCTTGGAATGACTTATCATATAACCTAATATAGTGCACACCTTAAATTTCCTACATTTAATATCCGCAGGTCTTTTCATAGTGAAACTGAGCTACTATATCTTGAAAATAATTCCCTGGTCATAAATTATTGTTGCATTTTAATTCAATGATATTGTGCTTGATTGACACTGCATAATATTTACACAAGATTAAATAATTATTGTTACAGTATTTTATATAACTATATAATTATATCTAATAATTTTTTTGGATTTGCGTTCACATTAGAATGAACCATATACAATGAAACCTCTGTAAATCGAAACCTCTATAATCCGACATTCTCTCTTTATAGTAATCTGACCATATCTCATGAGGTACATTGACCATATTGAAGTATCATGCTAGTAGCCACTCTGTAATGATTATCCTTAACCTCCTAGTCCAACACTTTTCAAGTCCTATACAATGAGTGTCCGATTGGAGAGGTTGCACTGTACTGCCTTCTTAAGTAGTCTCCAATTAAATACAATGTCATAATAGTGTTACCACAATAATATATTTATACTGCTAAAAGCGTACTACGATAAAATTTTATCATGTTATCTAGACATGTATCATGATACATCACAATATCAGTGCTTACAAAATAGACGCAGTCAGAGTTAGCAGAAATTAAGAAATGTACTTGTTCACTTGTTCAAGTGTGCGCAAGCCGCGATTATATATACTTGTCTACAATCACATTACCCAGTACTCTTACAGTTTACATATACCTTCTGATATATACAGCTCTGAGCATTCAAGTGTACTTACAATGTACATGTGTGTATTGTGCTCAATTAATCAACTTATTCTTAGTGATTGATTGATTAACTGTGAGCGCACAAGGTTTGAGGACTATGATGCCACTGGTAGGTATAACAAGACAACCTACTGGAGATATGTACATGGCAACTGCATGTATCATGACATGTATTGTATCGATTCGAGAACATATCGCGATATATATTGTGTATCGTAAATATCTCGGCAACACTAGTACATAAGTGTTTCTATAATATAATCTTAACTTTATTGGTGAGTGTCATACCAATGCATGTTCATTTACAGATATGAGCCAATAAAAGGGAAGCGAAGGTTATGCTGGTGGGATATTACATAAATATAATATTTTTGGCCTTCTGTCAAAAAGCAACCCATGGAAGGCAGTTCCTATTGCTTTTCACAAATTGAATGTATACATATTAATTGAAGAAACTCTCATGGCTAAATACCCTAGATATTTGAGGCTTATACAAGCAGTGATATCGTCTTTACACTTCAGCAAGAGTTTGCAGCTAGCCAAACAACATCACGGACCCATGTAGGCTGCCTCCCAGAAATAATTGAAAAAATCCACAATGCAGCACTGCCTGCAGATCACAATATTGTGATCTGCAGGCAGTGCTGCATTGTTGATTATTTCATTCAGAATCTGTACAATATCAGATTCTAATATTACAATAATAATACAATTATTTATTTAGACAAAATATTATAATATTATTAAGTTTACATATTGTGGTATGCATGCATGTTGTTTACAGTAACTGTTTGTTGTATACTGCCATTGGGTTCCTTATCCCTCGGCCTTTTCAATATTATTAGTTCACTTCTCAGCCATATAAGGTGTTGTGGTGGACAGGTTTTTATATACTACTCTACCCATCTTTGCTGCTAACCAGCTTGCATGCAATATATATGTATATCCTTGCTCCTTGTTCTATCAGAGGAAAGATGCATGGGTATAAGTTGATTTTTTACTGTAACATAATTATTATGCGTTTTACTTCAACTTATATTTCCGTACGTACAGACAAATTGTGCAATTATAATAATTTCTTATTTCTAATTATTATGTTGATGTACGTATGATGAGTTTGACTCAAAAGCATTATTTAGCCAAGCGTGATTCGTACACATAAGTGTAATATATAATAATTATTGTGAAAAATGCTTTTGGACTGAGTGTATTGTGTTAAAGTGCATGCAAAAGAAGTTCCAAGAATCTGCCCATTGTTTAAATTTTCAATTTGAATTTTCTCAGTCCATGAATGCATTGTAGTGGTCCTAAATTTGTTTCAATTGATCATGAATAATAGCCTTAATTGAAACTAAGGGACGGTATACAGTCACCGCAGGCTATTATTGGATGATCTGTTTGTCTCAACCCATGTCAATTAATAAATCCCCACAGGCATCTATGATTGAATGCATATGAATAATATGTTGACTGTATTGCATATTTGCAGGAAGTGACCTTTGTAAAGATGAATCACCATAATATTATGGAAACAGTCTGGTTTCAGTGTGTTTGAGTCTAGAATTAACATTTCTATGTATACCTGCTGCATGTCCATTCAATGAAATGTCAAATTCCCATTCAGAAGAAAAGGTGTACGTATGCATATATAATATTGTTACATGGGTGTTTAATATGTTTAACATGACATAATGTGACCATGCTGAGCCTACTAGTAGTTAACTTCCAATATTTACGTACATAGCATTACATTCGTGCCCAATTATATGCAAACTATACAGTTACAGTGATCATAATTCTTCTTTTGTCATGCTTGGATTAAGTATGTGTACTTTGAGAGCTATTTAGTACTATACAAAGCAGCCCACGCCTAGAGGCATGGCATTGTACTTGCTATGGTGTGGTAAAAAAATATTATAATAGATTGTACTATAGACAGACCTGAGTCTTGGAAGTGAATTATGCTAGGCAGGTGATTATCATCGTGGGGATGAGCCTGGCTGAGGTACTGGGAGAGGCATAAAGATGATCGATGAGCAACCCATTGTTTCACAATAGACCTGCATGTAGGCCGTCAGGGATGGCTGCCTGCTATCAGCTTTGTGTGATTGTGTGCACATTATGTGTGGAGCGGTGCATATAGGGCAGGGATTTAGCAAAGGAATGCAGTAAAAGCATAGAACCGATTGAAATGTGTGAGTACTGGCCTTTCAATGTTATTCGCCTCGGCGGCGGCATGCAATCCTAGGCCTGTGGCCAATTGACACCATGTTCACTCCCATGTTGTTTCCACAGCTATCACCTAACTGTACAACACAATTTCACAGGACAGGAGACTGGGGGAAGTGGACGTCTTGTTCCAGCCATTATTTTTTGCTGTTTACCTCATCATTGGCAGCCAGAGTGGGTAATCGATGCATGTTGTCATGGCTTTCATCACCCATTTGATCCCAAACTAGTAAGACTTAGTAAAAGAGAGGAAAAGGCCCACTGAGTTGGATGGCGAAACAGACGAGGAAAGCAATCAGAACTCGCCATCGAAGGTACTACTATGCAGCTGGAATAATCATGCAGTGAAACCCGTCAATACTTCATTGGCTGAACATATAAATATGACATCCGTCAAAATATAGGTACATCCATACATATCCTGCAAGCCACAGACAAGACCCACATATATACATTACATCATGTGGGGCTCGTTCAGGCCCACCCCAATAGCAAAATTCATCTGCAAATGCATACTCAAAATTATCAATAATGTAAATGAATTAATATACTTTAGTCTTAGAGAATAATTGTTTTAGATTGGATCCTTGCAATTTTAAATTATCAGTCAATATGTGCTTTATAATGATCCTATTTTCATACAGGATATTATTGGGTGTTTGTCTGGCCAGGTGTTTAATTCCATCTATTATAATAATGTACTATGAGAAATTCCCACATAATGTGTCGACTTGCAATTGTATAATTGTGTAATTCTTGGGAAGTGACCTTAGTTTGTTGGTGAATCATCATGCTATTATTGTGAAACAATCTGGTTTCACTGCATGTATGGAAGCTAGAAGCCTATATAGAGCTAATAGACCAAGTGCATGATCCATACCTAAGAATTTAATTATATGCAATGAAAATGTTCTAAATATTTAACATAATACAGACAATTGCAACTGGATATATGTGTATAATAATTAATAATGTATAATGTATAATGTAGCTGCTCTTGCACGTCCTATATAGGACTCAGCAATTGGGTTATATACCTATACCTCATGGGTGACGTTATTGTTACAGTAGTAATCCAATCTAAATGCAATGTTCATTTGTCCGCCATGTATGCACAAAGCAAATTAAAAAGTCATGACAAAAACTACAGCATACACCATACTGGTGGGAAGATATAACCCTAATTTAAGCAAGTTTTCTGCTCTTGAGACTGTAAATATAAACGAAGCGGAAAGGATAATAGCATTACACTAACGTTCAATTAATGTAGTTGATGCAGAGTATATAATATCACTTAGTATTAATATTGTTATGAAGTTTACCTAAATGAATGAGCATTGATGATCCTGTGTCTTCCATGGCCAGCTGCTGGTTTTAACTTTGAGAAGTAAATTTACTTATTGTTTCCTACTGTAAAGTGAAAGAGATGTAAATCACAATGTAGGATATTTGTCAATACTCCATATTATACTGTCTATATGTGACTATCATTAACTAATAATATAAGAATTTTCTAAATAATTCTGAATCAAAATTTTAATGCTAAATTCAGCAAATCCTGAAAATTATCATTATAACCAGGTAAAACGCAGCCTTTGACCGCGTTGTCCCCTAGTTTGTCACATGAGTGCAACAATCAAATTATATCAATTCAGATTGTTTAGTGGCTGCAGTAGGTCATCTTCTCATCTGTTCCCAGGTTGGTGATAGGGGGGTGCAGGGATAAACTCCAAATGGCACACAGGTGGAGTGGTGTCTTTTGCTAAATGCTAACCTACTGAACCACCAGCACCCCCCCCAAAGGATGAAAAGGACTAGCATGATTATGGTTTCTATGATATATATGTACATATGTATCTATCTATCTATATCTATCTATCTATCTATCTATCTATCTATTATATACATACATATATATATATATATATATATATATATATATATATATATATATATATATATATATTAGATAGATACTAATAGATAGATTTATTAAAAGTATGTATATTGGATTGGATGGGTTTTATACCCTGGAAGTC
>CAUJGJ010000444.1:2505000-2552500 GCA_963170055.1 Halisarca cf. caerulea | reverse complement strand
ACGACCATTGCCCCCTCTCAATTCATCAATGCCATATATCCCTACCACCATAAAGAATTTCATGATTGTATGCATTATATACTACTGTACACAGTAACTGTATGTTACATAATGCCATAATAACTTAATTGTCTACAAAGTATATCCACCTGCATTGCTCAGACAAATTCACATATATTAACTTAATATTCCTTAGATTTCTTATTATGCAGAAGACTTAGTGTGCATTGGGACAAACTTGACAATGTGTAAATACACTCAGTGAATCCTCCAAATTATGAATATATTGTACACTCTGAAATAGGGACAGCCTCTCTACGTATAAAGAACGCTTACAGCTGAGGTCCTAAAATATGTCCTCCCTATATAATAGTATATGTAATTAAAATAATATTATACTATTTGATTGGAGCTCACAAAGTGGACAATCTACTTACAAAGGGATATAAAGGTCACCGTTCTAATGGGTCCTTCATAAATTCGGAGATTCCTCTGCATTGCAGTATATGACTATGATGAGTGTTGAATTTGTTCACAAGTAATGAAGTATGTATGCACATATAACCATGTATATAATGTACTTACATGAGTCCTTAGTAGTAGTTCTCCTCTTACTTCTAGATTCTTGCCCACCTGTTCCTCATGATGTTCTGTACATTGTTGACACATCAATCAGCATCAAGAAGGCTCAGTTTCAGTTGATGAGGAATGCCTTAGCAAGCATGGCCAAGAGTTTTAACATTGGCCCTGGACCCCATGACACAAGATTAGCAATGGTGGGATTTGGGCGCGTGAGTGAACGGTACTTTGATTTCAAATTTGGCACAGATGAAGCTAGTGCCATTGATCACATTCAAAACATGAATCGGGTTCATGACTCACGTGGGACAAGAACTCACCTTGGCATTCAGAAAATGATAGAAACATTTGAAGGAGACTATGGTAGTCGATCGGATGCTCAACACCTTTCAATTGTATTTACAGATGGACGCTCCACAAAACCAAAATCACTTGCTACCTCTTTAAAAGTACTGGCCACTAAGAACATCACTCAGTATGCAGTGGGAATAGGACGGAAGATCAAACAAGAAGAGCTAAAGCAAATAGCACTTGGTAATTACAATCATGTGATACTAGCTGAAGACTTTGATGCTCTGGGTGGCATAGCATCAGATCTTGTAAAGCACGTGTCTTGCAGTGAGTTTCATACAAGTGTGTCACAGGTTAACATGTACAGAAACAATTTCATCAATTAAACAGGAAAACTATGAACAGAAATATCTATGAACAGTTGATCTATGCAGTTTCTGTGTGCTGGTAAAACAAAGACATTTAAGTACATAGGTTTCACCATATCTTGTCCACAGACATGCACGACTATAGATTTATGTCTGTGCATGGTCTAAACAGGTATAGCCTAAGCAGCCCCACCCCCTGCCCCCCTAAAAAACAAACTACCCATGTCAATGGGATAATCTTTTAAAGGCAACACTAGGTATATAGAATAAATTGATCATGAAGGATTGTGGCACAAGATTGATAAGAACTGATCCCAGTATAATTATGTGTAAGAAATAGAATAAATTTTAAAGTGGGTGATATAGACATAAATTCTTCCTGTCAGTGAGTGTATTGAATAATCATGTTGTACATATTGTAACAGCTACAGTGGACCTTCTATACACTGTGATACCCTATATTGGTGACAAACTCGACATCAAACCATATTGAGGTCCAATTAGTATGCCCATGCATGGCCTGAATCCCTTAGGGTATGTATATTAAATTATAGAGTCAGATTATAGTGAGAGAGCATGTAGATTCTGAAATATATACCAGGGTGACACTGTACAGAGTCAGAGAATTCGGAGATTATGCTGAATACACTCTACCCACTCTCCAACTTTGGCCCCTCAATACTGTGTTGTTGCTTTGTGAAACCAGATTTCACCAATTTGTGTGCTATGATGTATTCGGTGTGCCATGCAACGAAAAGTCTCCTATTTCCTCATCAGTTGCCTCCACAATGCATGATCGGAGCTGTTCACTGATTGGAAGCATGCATGGCTTCATGCCACAGAAATCTTCACGAGGAATTCAGCTAGTACAATAGGACATTCGTCTAGTACAAAGTATATAAATGCAGTCATAATAACCAGGGTTTGCAATATATATATATATATATATATATATATATATATATATATATATATATATATAAGATTTCTCTGGCATGAAGCCATGCATACTTCCAATCAGTGAACAACTCCGAACATTTAAGCCTAGTAGTGGATCAATTTCTGATAGTTCTAATTGTTCTTTTGATTGACTCCACATACTCCATTTTTCTTTATGTTGTTATTTGTCTGTTTTCCGTTTGTTTTTTGTTTTATGTAAGTTTGATGATTAATTATCTATCTATCTATCTATCTATCTATCTATCTATCTATCTATCTATCTATCTATCTATATATATATACACACACACATATATATATGTATATATATATATATATATATATATATAGATAGATAGATAGATAGATAGATAGATAGATAGATAGATAGATAGATAGATAGATAGATAGATAGATAGATAGATAGATAGATATAGATATAGATAGATAATTATTCATCAAACTTACATAAAACAAAAAAAACAAACAGAAAACAGACAAGTAACAAAATATAGAAAAATGGAGTATATCAGTCAATCAAAAGAACAGTTAGAACTATCAGAAATTGATCCACTACTAGGCTTAAATGTTTGGAGTTGTTCACTGATTGGAAGAATGCATGGCTTCATGCCAGAGAAATCTTATATATATATATATATATATATATATATATATATATATATATATATATATATATATATATATAAATATATATATATATATATATATATATATATATATATATATATATATATATATATAGCATAACATCATGGCTATACATTCTGAGTTGTATGTTTGCCCAGTATATTGGTTATTTTAAATCCACATTCGTTCCCTTCCTCAGTCTGTGATCCAGTCTGTAAGCGTGGAAAATGTATACATAGTACGGCCACATGTGAGTGCCCACCTCAGTGGAAAGGGGTGGATTGCAATGAACCAGGTGAGACATTGGATGTGCAGAACCAGCTGTGTGTTGAATTGAGCTGTTAAATCATGCACATATACCTTGGGTCACCTCTAGATTGTGATCCAGAATGTGTTCACGGTACATGTAATCGCAATACACTTACTTGTGACTGTGACAAAGACTTCAAAGGTAGTGACTGCAATGAATCAGCAAGTAAGCCAAAGTGTATGTATGAGTGTTGTTTGCATATAGAATCATGCAAAGTGTATGTACAGGGCTGAGGCTGAGCATGAAACTCAAGGTTAAACATAAATTAAGGCTGAAATTCTGTAGTTACTGTAATACCAAATACAGTGGTATTAGGACACTTTGGGACAGTTGATCATTGTAAGGAGATTGTCCTTTATTGGGAAGTGCAAAATCATGCATTGAAACTAAAGGAGAATATATTTTGGGACCTCAAACTGTGTCCTTTGTGGAGAGATTGTCCGTATTTCGAGCGTTCACCATCATAGATTCCACTGCACAGGAAACTTGTCTTAAAGACCACCTGTATACAAAGGCCACCTGTCTATAACACTGAAACCTGTCTTAAAGACCACCTGTATAAAAAGACCACCTGTCTATAGTGAGCACTGTACCAGGTTACTCCATGGAGCACCTCAGATACCAATTCGCTTTTACATATAAGGACCACCTGTCAATCTGCAAAGACCACCATCACTTGGCACCTTGAGTAGTCGTAATAGGTTTTATACTATCATTCAAGGCAGCATTATGTGCTGCTCATAATCTCAGAGTTGACGCATTGCTGTTGACCGCATCTTCATAAGACATCCATATGAAGTGCCACAAAAGCACCTCTGTCAAGAATAGCTGAAAATGATAACATGCCATAACATTGTTGCTATACTATATAGAACACTATGATTAATAAAAAATAGTGTGCTCGTTAATTACTCCCTATTATTTTCATGTTCCTTGCATGTGGTCGTTTTAGTATCATGCGAGTAGTATACATTAATTTTGTTTGTAATGTGGGTTGATGTGCATACTAAGGTAACTAACTGTGCTACTAACTACTAACTGTGCATGCATACCATAAAAGCATTAATTAAAAACTTAATGAAGTCTAGTATAATATATACTATAATATTATGTAATAGATAATTATATTCATTATATTTAGAGGTATATATATGTATTATATTCTGACACAGCCGTGCAGATTCATTCTCACTGTGACTGGCACCAGGATCGGAGGTAGAAAGGGTCAGCTATCTCACACTAATCTTTAGATCTTGGCTTAGTGCTGTGTGTTGGTTGGGTGCAAAGTATCTGTTATTAGGTAGCAAAACAGGCACTGTAATTTACCATCTCTAACAAACGGGAGGTGCTATAGATCATCACCTCATTGGTTTTGTACCACATGCTGCATGAGTGGTGTACCAATGGCCGAGTGCAGTGCATGTCAGAAGAATTAAAGATGTCTGTAGTAAATGTTTAACTTAGTAAAATAATAACCAGCTTTGGATCATTGTAATGTTGTCAGTGACCATCTTGACAAGGAACAAGACTTTGCATGTTGTTCACACTGATTTCTGTGTTCCTTAGTTTGTGACCCAGTATGTAAGCATGGAACATGTACACCAAGCACTGGTGTGTGTGAGTGCTCACCTCAGTGGAAAGGAGTGGATTGCGATGAGCCAAGTACGTCTTCCAATCACAAGTTTTATCTACCATTAGTTGAAGTTGCGAAATAATCCATTAAGCCTCGGTCTATATTTTATATATTTTACATTTCCAGTTTGTGATCCTGAATGCATCCATGGGACATGCAATCGGAGTACATTTGGTTGTGACTGTGATGCCACATATACCGGAATCAGCTGCAATGAATCCACAGGTAAGTGCAAACAGATGTAGACAGCATCTAGTGTTAGTTATGCCCATTTCAGCAGCTTGTAGGTTTTGTGTGACATGTAATGTATAAACTCATTCCAATATATCAAGCATATGTAGGTCAGTATAGATGTTTCTGGATTGTACGTAAATTGTATAAGATACTTTATTGTTTTTGATTTGCACTTATAATAATTATAACACATTGAATGAGCAAACAAACAATAATTTAAAGCTAATAAAAAATTTCCAGCTATAATTACCTTTTCTCAAATTTTTATTAAATTGGCTGTTATTATTACAATTATAGTAATTATTATTATACTAAATGCTATAAATTTTGTGCACACCTGTTATAATGTAGATACGTTCATGCACATACATGCGCACATGTGTATCATGTGACTGCGACCATGAGCATTAACCCTGCCTCCATAATATTATTGAACAGATAACAACAAGTAGTTGACAAACTGGATTTGTGTTTAAAGACCTGTTCTTTCAATTTATATTTAATTTTACCTATCCATGCAGTTACTGTTACAGTAGTAAAACCAGCACCAAAGCCCACACCCAGAGGCAACCAAATCTGCTGTGACACACCAGCTGACAACCGGACTGGAAGTGATAGTGCAATTTTGGAAATTCTCCTTCATTACAAGGTGTAGTGGACTTCTGAATCAAGCCTGGCTTGAGCTCTGTGCCTATACATCATCATCACGCATGCATGCTCTATACCCTTTGTTATCCAGACAGAAGATCCTGATGATCCATCTAAAGTGATATCTACATCTCCGTGTTCCCCTATGATGGTACCATTGAACCTCACTGGTAGCAGTTTCCCTAATGGAAAGTATAAACTTCGAGTATGTGACTGTTTACGTACTTGTACATGATATAGTATTATGTATAATAATACATATGTCATTGTACACACGTGTGTGTGGGTTTGTGTATACTTAAGCTTACATGTGAAAAACAGATTCACCCTATATATATATACACAGAATAATACAATTATATTGTTTGGTATAGTGGATATTAAATTCAGGGGAGTTGGGGGGGGGGGGGGGGGGGGTAGAGGTTCGGCATAGTTTACATCTAGATCCTAATAAATGTAATAAATTGACTATTCATATGTTAATAATTTGCAGTTTATGCCGGAAAAAAATTAACACTTTCTGCAATACTATGTAACTTTCATGAAAAAATATATTTATTTTTTGTGACCACATGCAAAACAACAAATTGTTTACTCCTCAAAAACATCTGCTATAATTTTATATGGTATGTACCAGTTATGTTCGCTGTAATATAAGGAACAGTAATTGGGAAGTACACAGAAATATTCTTTCAGTGGACTTTTAAGCTAGCATTCAAAATTAGCATACTATTAGTCATTTTAATATAGAAACAGTTACTAGGGTATGATATGTATACCTGCCTTGCCCCTACTCACCTAACCGGTACTGGTTTCACAACTTCCTTGTTCAAAGTGTTTTTGGAGTATCCTTCTAGCATGCCTTATACAGTTGTACTTGTAAGCAGTGTTTACATACATTGTAATTATTATAGAGGCTCGTGAATAATCACATTTCACTGCATTTCTTTAGGTCGAACTTGTGTCTTGGGATGATGAGTCAGAAGAGATTTCCTCTCTTGTGACCACAAAGTGTTCAAGGAGCATTTCGCTTACTGAGAACATCCTGACGATTATCATAGTTGCGGCTGTTACAGCCATTGCAGTCACATTCTAGATGTTACTACCATTCCACTGTATATCGAAGAAAAGGAAATTCAGAATTTTAATATACACAGACAGTTATCTTAATACGTAGTTATACTCAATATCTGTAGCATAACACCTACATTAACATTTTTTATCACTGATATTGGCCAATGTCCATATTGAACTGATCACTGAATGTACATTCTGTACTAATTTAAAATCACAAGACTTCACAAGAGTATGTCTATGACTTCCACTCATCAATTGTCTATGGCACTGAGGAGTGCTCGGATCGATGTCATAATTTATACACATTTTATTTCAATCACGAGCAATGAGGATGCGTAAAAGAATGGGCCTAAGACTCTAGGTTACTCCCAGTGCAGGGCTTGACCACAACACAACAGCTGGGCTCTTGGCAAGGCAAATATAATTTAATGCCAATGACCATAACTTGATTTATACAGCAAAGTTTAGCCGTGCAAACCTAGACAATTGATGTACGCATGAATGTTTGGTTCGAATTTACATTAATTAACTGCATGCATATGTTTGATATTCTTACACCAAAAAGAATCTGCAGCTTGCAAGAGTGCACTCAGACATTGTTAGCAACAAATCTCTCTCTTTTTGAGGTCAAGTTTTTAAATTGGGCCAAGTCAATGAGGGATCGCTCTTCACTCTGCTCAATCACTAGATGTGATTAATCCTGCATGTCAGGAATGCTGAGAATTTTTCCATGCATATATGTATATGTAGCTGATAGCATAGATAATATCAAAAGCTGCGTGCGTTTGGGAGTGAAAAGTTTCAGTACACAGAATTTGGTATAGTATATTGGTTTATAGTTTCAATCAGAACTATCATAATGAAGCATATGTACCTACAGTGAAACCTGTCTTAAAGACCACTCGTGTAGAAAGCCCACCTGTCTATAGCGATCACTGTAGGTTGGCTCATCTGCCACCTCAGTAATATTGATGTACCTCTTTGTAAGGACCGCCTGTCTACAGAGACCACCATTACTTGGTCCCTAGAGTGGTTGTTATAGACAGGTTTTACTGTACATATACAGTATATATATATATATATATATAGGTAGTAGTGAGATATGCAGTGAATATTCGAATTAGAACTCCTTTATAACGTGGCTACTCACTGACTTCATAGATGTCCATTTTTTTCCTAGACCCATGCTATAATAATGATCTTGACTGTTGTGTACTGAAATGTGTGTGTGTGTGTGTGTGTGTGTGTGTGTGTGTGTGTGTGTGTGTGTGTGTGTGTGTGTATGTGCGTGCACATGTGTGTGTGTGTGCATGCGTGCGCGTGTGTGTGCATGTGTGTACACGTGTGCATGTGTGTGCACATGTGCATGCGTGTGCACGTGTGCATGTATGTTTACATGTTCACATGCACATGTGCCTTTATTCAACCTCGAATATACATAGTTACGTATGTACATATTTTATGAAGTGTATGTACACATGTACGTGCATACGTATGTGAGCTATGACTTTTGGTTGCATACGTACTTATGTACGTACTTGTGTATGTACTTTTATGAGTCTTCCAAGGGTACATTTCACCTGAGTACTCATCAGGGAATAAATCTGTGTAGTTGGTGAAGTAGGCTATGTTGACACTGGATGGTCTAGCCTGATTGATGGGGTAGAAGACATTGAGGAGTTGCTGATAGTTATCTGGGGACTCTTAAATGGTCTGTAAAATTTCTGAAGGACTGTTGCATTCGTGATAATTGGTGCACTCGTTCCCAACAAGCAAAGTATTAGTTCCTAATCTTATAACTGCTGTAACAATTAGTGCGATACATGTTTTCACTGTAGTTAATACTGTTGTGAGCTTATCATGGTCTTCACTGATATACAAAACACAGAAATTGAACAGCTTCTTGGAATGAGTTCATATAACCTAATATAGTGCACACTTTAAATTTCCGATATTTAATATCCGCAGGTCTTTTCATACTGAAATTGCGCTAATGTACATGGAAAGTAATTTGCTGGTCCTTTATAAATTATATTTAAATTATTTCAATGATATTTTGCATGATTAATACTGCATAGTAATTTTATGCAAGATTTAATAATTTATGTATCATCATATAATTATATCTAATTTTTTCATTTGGTTTGCATTCACATTAAAATGACTCATATAGTGAAACCTCTCTAATCCAACCCCTCTATATAATCTGACATCTCTCTAATATGGCCGTCATATGAGGTACATTGACCATAATATTAAAGTACTGTAATAGTCACTTTGTAATAATTATTTATTAATTTGGACAACCTAGGAGTCCAACACTTTTCAAGTCCTATGCAATGAGTGTCAGATTAGAGAGGTTGCACTGTACTGCCTTTTCAAATATTAATTTTATTTTAATTTATTGGTAATTATGTAATTTAAATGTGTCGTCTCTGTGTTAATTGTGTTAGTTTGTGCTATAGATTGGAGGGACTGGATGTGATGGCCAAGTGTTTCTTTGGCCATCAGATCCAGTCACTAGTGCCAAATCTACTATATATGCATGATAGTCTCATTTTGACCATCCAGCTACATAAAAGTATCGAGTGTGTAATGTATACAGAGTATTATGTATGGTAGTGAATTCAAACAGTATTAAGAGTGTCATACCAGTGTGTGCACGTGCTTATTTACAACTTGAAGTACTATGAGCTACTAGAAGGGTAGCAAAGGTTACCCTAGTAGAATATATTTATAATATTATACCAATTTATTCATTTTGCCTTGTGTCAAAAAGCGGCCCAAGGAAGGTACGTAATTCCTTTCTCGTCATTCAAATTTCCGGGGGTATCCTCCCCCAGAAATTTTTTGAAAGTCAAGCATAATTTACTACATTCTAGAAAAGTTACAATGCAAAATAGTGACTAAATTTACTATAATAATTGCAGTAAATGTAGCTGCTGTGCTATTATAGTAGTGATCAGTAATCAAATTGAATGATTCAGAAGTTTGCCTAGTATGAAAATGACAAAAATCAAGTTGCATGAGCCACTTACAAAAGAAGCAGCTTTAGTGGGTAAAGCAATGACCACCTGGAGTGACTACGTGCTAAAAAATGAGTATTATGGGAAACAGCGTAAGCTGCTTGTAAAGGGATGAAGTATTAATAAGTTTATTTAGTTAATAAGTGCACACAAGAATTTGAGTCAAAGGGATTGACCTAGTATAACCTGTTCATGTTTGTCAGATGGCTCGCTAAACTAAGAAGTCCATGACATTATCAGGCCTCTTAGCCTTCAATTTGGTAGCCTGCATGGGACATTTTATGTATCTATTAGAATACTAGGAGAAGTTACACATGGAGGCTTAAGGCTTAGACTAAGTGCGAAAATTCAGTTGTGTTCCCACTGCATGCAGGCTCAGCTATAAAGGTGATAAATTTTGTGGTTAGCTGGTTAGCAGAACTTGAACCTTGAACTTGCATGGGCGTTATTTAGAGTAGGGTATAAACTGTGGCTGGGAAAGGAATAGTAGATCTAGACTTCTTTCTAGATCAGACTCTTCTAAAGCCCAAAACGTTTTGACAACTTCTTTTCCCCTTGTCAAGGAAAACGTTTTGACAACTTCTTTTCCCCTTGTCAAGGATCTATATTACGTTAGTAGTGTTAGCCAATGTCCTATACCATACTGCCATGATAATATTATTACTTCCCCAAACTGTACCACAATATTACTTCCTGAACTGTATACCATAATATTACTTCCTGAGCTGCATGTCCCATGTATTATATTACTTCCTGAACTGTTGAATTGACCTGAAAATCAACTATGTCATGGCTTCACATCAAAGAATATTTAATACTACAGTAATACTTAGTCTTAGACTAGTAGTACCATATAGGCAGACTATTGTCATTTTTGGGCATGCCTGCATGAGGTATATACCAGTAGAGGCATAAAGGTGATCAATGAGCAGCCCATTGTTTCACGATAGTCAATGATGGTCACCCACTGTGGGCTTGGCTGGTTGTTATTCTCTGAGCCGGACCCACTTTGCTCTGTCACAAAGCGAAGTGGGTCTGATTCAGAGACAAGGTAATCATATAGAAGCTCAGAGGAGACACATTGGCTTCAATTTAATGACATGGCAGTAGTGTCAGACAATTTCCTGTACCATATTTACTGAACTGTTGAGATTCCTAATGCATGAATGGACCTGATAAGTACATGGCTTCACATAAAAGAAAACACAACATACTATGCAAGTGATATATTAAGGGACATTCACACATTGCTTAACCACTTGCCTGAGAGCATCAGTATAGTGCAAGTGACAACCAATGGCATTATAATATTGGAAAGTACTGCATTAATTATTGTAATACTATTCACACACGCGCGCGCATGCGCACGCGCACACACACACACACACACACACACACACTCACACACATACACACATACACACTCACATGCACGAATGTACACACATGTATGCACATGTATACACACAGGCACTCATTTCATTACTATAGAGAAGGCCCTACTTGAGTGTCAAAATCAGCCTTGAATGGTCTAAAACGGCCTCAAATGCAACATTACAGAAAATGAAACCTCAAATTTTCCCTGGGGGGGCATGCCCCCGAACCCCCCTAGTTTCATATGTATATATACCCCTACACTCCAGACACATATCTGCCTGCACCTTTATGACTGCACTGTATGTGTTTTATATATAGATGCCTAGGATACCACATATACATACATGTACCTGCCCCCCCTACTTTGCTTTGTAATTACCCACCCGGGCCCATCCCGCCCCACCCCTCCGTCACCTTGCTATATACATACAATACATGCATCAAATCTACATGAATATCTTGCGCGGCAGTCATTCACAGTAATACTCAAGCTCCCCCCCCCCCCCCCCCCCCAAAATTTATATCCTAGATAGAACCCTGTTATTATTATAATACTATTTGCATGGTGCAGGAGTTACATACAATTTGGATAAATATTGAGTATACATGACAAGTGTTATAGGCTCACAAGAAATGTTCTACTATGGATGATGGCAAAGGCTTGTGTGCGATGATCTGAACTGTAATACCAAAACTATGATAGAACCTGGCGAGTGCATAATTCTGACACTTCAATATAATCAGACATTCTCTAGTAATTTAATCAGTCATTTTATATTTGTGAGATACAGATACCATAATAGTTACTGTATTGAAGTATGCCCAATAACCACTCTGCAATTCAACAACCTCCTAATTAATGCGACAGCTTTTTAATAAGTCCACATTGAGTGATTGATTAGAGGGGTATCACTGTGTATGTAATATGGAAATCTAACGAAGGTATTGTGTTATGCACACTTGTTTTCCTATTAGATATGCACAGGTACACATGTATGTACAGAATGCATAACGTTAGTCTAAGAAATGAGTGTTATGTTGAATATTAATGATCTACACACTTTTATTCAGTGCGTACACATAAATAGTGAATTTGTATTGGTAAATATGTTTCCTATAAATATAGCAATGATATGCGTAGAGCAAATTGTGTTACAGTAACTAGAACCTCGGAACATTGTGTACGTCCACTGTCTTATATTAGTGCATGGGTATGGAGAGAGTGGGAACCATGCTCAATCTCCTCTTTAGTGAGTTGCACTTGTACTTTACATGTACATGACAATGGTGCAGGCATCAATCAAACCATAATCCGTGAAGGATTATATATCCCAGGAGATTGCCATATTACCATTATAATACTATTATTATTAGTTTCTTCTGAATCACTGTTACTATGTAGTAAGATCTTTAACCCTCTGGCATCTTAGTTGGTACCATGATCAGGGGAGCAGCAGCAGAGGATTTGGCAATAACAGACACAACAGGTATTTCCACGACAAACACTTTTGATGCCAAAAATCTATTATCTATAATTCTGTATAGAGCTGAATTTGTCTGTTCACAAACTCCTTTCGTAGCTCAAATGCGATCAACGTGAAAATCGAAATTCTTTCGAGATGCCTCATGAGGAGTGTCATGGTGGGGTAGACGGAAGGTGATTCCCCCGTCCGAGAAGAGTGCCGCAAGAATTTTCTCCGTACGAAAAAGACGCCATTTTTTCGTATCCGTTTACGGAATAAATGTACTTCTGAATCACCGGCAAAGGCGCAACCCCGGCTTCGAATTCTGCTTTTTGCCAGAGTTAAGAGTAGGTGGGAGTGTAGACGAATGATTTTCTTGACGGTACTTAAATGCAAGAGTTCAGGGTAGATGGGGAAAGGGTAGACTAAGACATATCGGCGTATCGCATCGACGCAAGAACAGTTCTGTATATACGTACAGCGACGATCATCTGAGAACCCCCTCAGATAGTGAGCTGCCTTTCCATTTCAAAAGTGTATAGTTCCCTATTCGACCCTGTTTTGCAATGACAGTTAATAATGCACAAGGGCACTGAACACTGCAAGAAGTATGCATTGACTTGAACACTCCATGTTTTTGCCATGGCATGCTGTAGGTTGCCCAGTCAGAGAGTGGATCATGTATCTCTATCAGTAGTGATGCATGCATCAGGCAGAATTACTAGGTGTGCACAAAATGCAGAAACCCTTGATCAAGCCTATACATTATACACACACATACTCACACACACACACACACACACACACACACACACACACACACACACACACACACACACACACACACACACATACACACAAATGTACATGCACATATGCGTGCACATACACATACACACACACACACACACACACACACACACACACACACACACACACACACACTCACACACACACACACACACACAAACACACACACACACACACACGCACACACACACACACACACCAGACAGTGGGGGGGGAGAGGGGGAGGGAGGAAAGGGGGAAGCTTCCATATGTATGCCAAAGACTAGCTTTCACCCCAAAACTGAAGATTGTAGTGCAAATTGTTTTCATCGAAAGGCCATCCCTATCAGCACCCCAACCCGAGCCTTGACATGCCTTGCTCCCAAAGGCTTTGACAAACAAGCATTTCATGGAAGAAAAAACAGAAATGGGACAAACTTGCCTATTTGTGCGGTCACACAGGCTCTCTGCAAGGTGGAAGTAATCAACCTTGCTTTACTTGGTAACTAGAAAATTGATATTGTCCATGCATGAAAAAGTCTTGCACCAATCATTTTGTATTAAATTTTTCATTTCTCATGTTTTACATGAACTTCTCCAGCAACCATATATTAATTGGCATTCCTGAAAACATTGTTCACAGTCACTGCTCAATTCAACAATATGCATGCAACAATGCATGATATGACAATGTATACTTCGTGACATATATAGCAAGTTAGCTCACCGAAGGTGGGCTTACCTGCTAGTATATACCAAAATAGTATATTATATACATGAATAGACTTATAATCCACATGCATGAGCATGCTTGCGTAAACTACCCCCTCTTAATTCACCTTGCCTTAACTCTGAAATTTCTGATTACAGTTCAGCCTCTATAACGAACTCCCCTAATAACAAGAATGACTCTCTATAACAAATTACTTTTGTTGATCCAGACGGATTGCTAATAACCTCTGAATAGAGGAAACCTCTGTGTAGCAAACTCGTTTTCAGGTCTCAAAGTGTCTGTTATAGAGACGTTCCACTGTATATGCAGCACTACTACTGCTAAACATGATAATAATTTACTTGTGTATGCATTGCATTATGGCTATAATGAGTAGTACACTGTTTTGTTCACAAGTATAATGGAGTGGTAAATTGACATTTGTTCTTATTCATCATTATGATATATATGCTATTATATGTTGCCTTGGGCACAACCACATGATATCATATATAATATATATGCAGGGCTGTGTTGTGTGTGGAGCTAGTAGTGTATCTCCCCTGGGCCTCTCTTTGGCTCGTCTATATGATCATTGCCCTATCTCAATTATTTAGTAGTGCCTTTCCCCACACCCTTGAAGAATTTCCTGTACCACTAACTACTATTTACTGTACCACTACTTCCTGTACAGTAACTGCATGTTACATAATGTCATAATAGCTTAATAAGTGTCTACATAGTATATCCACCTGTATTGCTCTTAATGCACATGACTTAGAATTATTCAGATTTCGTATGTAGAAGACTTAGTGTACATTGGGACAAATATGTACATACAGTGAATTCTTCAATAATTCTTCAATTTTTTAAGACTTAGTGGACACTCCAAAAAAAGGACAGTTTCTCTACATACAAAGAACACATGCAGCTTGAGTTCCCAAAATATTTCCTCCCTATATAGTTAATTCCAATATTATAATATTATTTTGATCAGATCTCACAAAGCAGACAGCCTCCTTACATATGGACAATGTTCTAAAGTGTCCTTCTTTAATATTTTGGAGAATCCACTGTATTACAATATTTATCCAACTATGATTATTACTGTTATTTGTTCACAAGTAACGAAGTATGTGCATAAACATTACATTGTACATAATATACTTATATAAGTCCTAAGTAGTAGTTCTCCTCTTGCTTCCAGATTCTTGCCCACCTGTACCTCATGATGTTGTATACGTTGTTGACACATCCCTCAGTATCACAAAGATTCAGTTTCAGTTGATGAGAAATGCCTTAGCAAGCATGGCCAAGAGTTTTAACATTGGTTCTGAACCCCATGACACAAGATTAGCAATGGTGGGATTTGGGCGCGTGAGTGAACGGTACTTTGATTTCAGATTTGGCACAAATGAAACTAGTGTCATTGAACGCATTCAAAACATGAATCGGGTTCATGATTCACATGGGACAAGAACGCACCTTGGCATTCAGAAGATGATAGAAACATTTGAAGGAGACTATGGTAGTCGATCGGATGCTCAACACCTTTCAATTGTACTTACAGATGGCAATTCCTCAAAACGAAAATCCCTTGCTACCTCTTTAAAAGTACTGGCCACTAAGAACATCACTCAGTATGCAGTGGGAATAGGACGGAAGATCAAACAAGAAGACCTAAAGCAAATAGCACTTGGTAATGACAATCATGTGATACGAATTGAAGACTTCAATGCTCTGGGTGACATAGCATCAGATCTTGTGAAGCACGTGTCTTGCAGTGAGTTTCATGCAATTATGTCACAGGTCAAAATGTACAGTAACAGTTTTATCAAGCAAACATGAAAACTATGCACAGAAACCTCTATGAATGGTCTATGCAGTTTTTGTGTGTTGGTAATTAATATTAAGACATTTACGTTTCACCATTATACCTTGCCCAAAGACATGGATTATACTATGGATTCTTGCCTGTTCATGGTTTTAGCAGCTAGCTACAGCCCAAGCACTTCCCCCTTCCCCCAAAGAATTACAAACTCATGTCATTGGGATAATCCTCATTTATAACTGATCACATACAGGATGTATTATATATATATATATATATATATATATATATATATATATATATATATAAGAAATGTACAAATCAATTTTGAACTTGATCATATACACATAAATTGCTGCGGAGTGTATTGAATAAGCATGCATGTTGTATAATGTATATATATATATAAATATCAGCTAGTGGACCTTCAATACACTGTGATATATACCCTAGCTATGGGTAACAAACTGGGCACCAAACCATATAATATTATTGAGGTCCAATTGTCTATAGGCCTGGATTTTGAAATAATATATATATAGCCCTTGGGAAATATACCCCTTAGCTTTTTATATAAAATATGACTGATTCGTATATCTTAGGGTATAGAGTCAGATTATAGTGAGATAGCAGATTATAAGGAGTCAGTGAGTTTAGAAATTTTGCTAATATGCTTTAGTCTCTGCCCACTCTCCAACTTTAACACCTTATAATACTGTGTTTTTGCTTTGTTAAACTGAGTTCATCATTTTGTGTGCTATATTCGGTGTGCCATGCAACGACAAGTCTCCTATTTCCTCATCAGTTGCCTCCACAATGCATGATCAGAGCTGTTACTGATTTGAAGTATGCATGGCTTCATTCCAAAGGAATCTTCACAAGGACTTCAGCTATGTATGGTGCATAATAACCAGGGTTTGTAATGGAGAAGTTGTATAATATATAGCATTACACAAATATAGTAATGTCATGGCTAATTGTTAACATTCTGATTTGTATGTTTGCACAGTATATTGGTTATCATAAATCCACATTTGTTCCCTTCCTCAGTCTGTGATCCAGTCTGTAAGCGTGGAAAATGTATACATAGTACGGCCACATGTGAGTGCCCACCTCAGTGGAAAGGGGTGGATTGCGATGAACCAGGTGAGACATCGGATGTGTAGAACCAGCTATGTACTGATTCAGAAATGATCTGTCAAAGCGTGCACATAAACCTAGGCCTTCGGTCACCTCTAGATTGTGATCCAGAATGCGTCCACGGTACATGTAATCGTGATACACTTACTTGTGACTGTGACAAAGACTTCAAAGGCAGTGACTGCAATGAATCAGCAAGTAAGCCGAAGTGTATGCATGAGTGTTGTATGATATGGAATCATGCACAGTGCACATGCACATGGAGGCTGGGCATGAAACTAATGATATGCAAGGTTAATCATAAAGGGTGATCCTGCAATATTACTGAATATATACAGCGAAAGCCTGTCTTAAAGACCACTTGTTTAGAAAGACCACCTGTCTATAGTGACCACTGCAGGCTGCTCCATGCATGGGGCACTTTAGTGATATACCAATTCACCTCTGTATAAAGACCACCTATCTACAAAGACTACCATATAGGGCCCCATCGAGTGGTCATTATAGATAGGTTTTATTGTATTAATTTTATATAATGTCATTAATATTAAGTCATTAAGGTAGTATTATGTGTTGGTCATTAATTCAGAGTTGACACATTAGTGTTGGCTGCAGTCAACATTTTCCTGATTCTGAACGGCTCATAATATTGCATAAAAGTTTCGTTATTCTAGAACACTATAATTGATTGGAATCTATATCGCTGTGCATGTAGTCGCTCTCTAATACCTCCATGTTCTTCACAATTGATAGTTAATTTTAGTATCAGTTCACGTTAATTTGTCTGCCAGGTGGTTTGACATGTGTTCTGTGGTACAGTGTCATGCAGGTGCGCATGCCATAAACTGTGCACCCATACAACAAAAGCATTACATTTCATGGAGCCTAGTACATCATTATTATATCTAGAACTATAATAGTCCGATGTAGCCATGACCCCTTCTCACAGTGACTTGCATATGTCAATCACAAGGATTGAAGGGGGAAAGGGTCAATTATATCAGATTAATCTAGAACTTAGCTCAGCAAGACTTGCCAAGAATTATCACCTACTGTTATGATTGCACAATTTGGCTATAGCATGACATAATATTGCTATAAGAACATGGCAAATTCGGTCAAAAGAACAAGTAGATCGACCTGAAGGCTGGGTATGGCATGGAAAAAGGATTATTTACTGCTGATTTTATCAATAATGGTGATTTTACTCACATATACAATAGCTTGAACCTAAAGACAGAGAGTGATCCTCAAGATATTATGTTTCAATCTTGAATTATCAGTGCCAATTTTTTTCACCCTTAGCAACTTAGGGGGCACAAGCCCCCTGTGAGGCTGTGTAGGCATGGATCCGCCCGCGCACGTGATCCTACTGTTAATGATTAATCTACACTCAACACTAAATCTTAAGTATACATGCACAGACAGCACTCTGTTGCATGCACTCATGTACATACATACTATAGTACATGTGTATTGTGTTACTGCAGTCCATTAGCCTTATCACACAACCCTGCCTCCATTATTGAAAGTAACAATGAAAATCGTTTTGTGCTTAAAGACCTGTTCTTCTATACTCCAGTAGTTGAACCAACACCAGCACCCACACACGGAGAGTATCAAATCTGCTGCAACACATCAACTGACAATGGGATGGGAAGTGGTGCAGCAGTTCTGGAAATTCTCCTTCATTACAAGGTGCATGTAGTGGACTTGATATAACCAGCATGGCTCGAGGTCTGTGCCCATACACATCATCACACATGTATGCTCTATACCCTTTGCTATCCAGACGGAAGATCCTGATGATCCATCTAGAGTGATATCCACATCTCCGTGTTCCCCTATGATGGTACCATTGAACCTCACTGGTAGCAGTTTTCCTAATGGAAAATATAAACTTAGAGTATGTGACTGTATATATTATACAATAACAATATTATAATGTGTAGAAGTGCATGTGTGTGGGTTTGGCATACACTTGTGAAAAACAGATTCATTCTATATACTGTAACACTGAATATTGATCGGTATTGTGGATATTTTCAGGGAGGAGGGGGGTGTGTGTGTGTAGTTATTGCCCATGGATCCTGAAAAATAGGCTATTAATTAAAAGATTGTGGTTCATACCAGAAGAAATACAATTGTTCACTCTTCAACGATGCCTACAATAATTTTAAGGTATGACTTTGTATGAAACATGTTTGCTGTATAAATAGATAATGATTGGGACTTACACAGAGATATTCTAACGTTCAGTTCACATTTAAGTTAGCATTCAAAATTTGCATAGTCATTTTAATAATGAAACAGTTACTAGGGTATGATATGTGTTTGTTGCCCATAAGCATCGTCTACATACATATATTAGCCTCGTGCAAAACTGCTTTCCACTGTTTCTCTTTAGGTCCAACTTGTGTCTTGGGATGACGAGTCAGAGGAGATCTCCTCTCTTGTGACAACAGAGTGCTCAGGGAGTATTCCGCTTACTGAGAGCATCCTGACCATCATCATAGTTGCTGCTGTTGCAGCCATTGCAGTCACGTTCTAGATGTTACTGCCACTCCACTGTATATCGAAGTGAGGGAAATTCAGAATTATTATTAAATTAATATAGACACTCTGTTATCCATATGTAGTTATACTCAGTAACTGTAGCATAACACCTACATTAACATTATTTTTATCACTGATATTGGAAAATGTCCATATTGAATCGATCATTGAATGTACATTGTAATAAATCACAACACTAGAGTAGCCACTCGGTGTGTCAATGACTTCCATTTCTCAATTGTCCGAGGCTATGGCACTGAGGAGTGCTGGGATGTCATATTTTATCCACATTTTTTTTTTAAAATCACAAGCAATAAGGATACAGAAAGAATGGGCCTAAGACTCAAGGTTATTCCCAGTGCAGGGCTTGACCACCACACAACAGCTGGGTTCTTGGCAAGGCAAATAAAATTTAATGCCAATGACCATAACTTGATTTATACGACAGCAAAGTTGAGCGCAAACATAGATAATTAATGTATGCATGAATGTTTGGTTCGAATTTACATTAATCAATTGCATGCATATGTTTGATGTTCTTACGTCAAAAACAATCTGCAGCATGCAAGAGTGCACCAGACATTTTTAGCAAGAAATCTCTCCGCCATTTTATATCAAGCAAAAATGCCGCTAGCTAGACCAAGCTGTCCTCTAAAGTAAGAAAATGGCTGCTCTTAGGCGACTACTCTCGAGTAACAGTTTCGGAAGAGGCAGTAGATGGCTCCTACCACGTATGTGTGAAGCAAGAACACTATCTAATGCTTCTGATGATTCGGTTAGTTTACCGTATACCTCGATTGTCACTAGTAAAAAACTGTATTTGTTTTCTAAGCAGAAAGATCTTTGATCATATTATATCATAGATACTAGACCAATGGTTCGATTAGACTTGCCCATGCTTCGATAAAGAATTGGTGCTAATAAATACACGCTACTGAGGAGATATGTGCACCGCACGCAGCTTAAGTACGCACTTTTAGGGTCCTATTAGATTTGTATTGAATTGCTTGTTTCTTTGATAGGAAAAATCTTCAATAATAGCTAAACACAAATCTTTTCTAATCATAAAGTATCGATGATACCAACATAAGTATAAGATACAGTAAGAATACTAATACTTAAAACGTGGACACTCTAACTACATGCCTGTGACTTAATTGCTGTCAAGTTTAGTCTCAACTTTGGTCTGTGGTTGTGGTCTATTTTGAGGTCAAGTTTTTTAAAGTGGCCCAAGTCGATGAGAGATCAGTCTTCACTCTGCTCAGTCACTGGGTGTGATTAAACTTGCATGTCAGTAATGCTGAGAATTTTTTCAGGGATGTTGCCAGGATTTTGTAAGGGAGTGGGGGGGGGGGGGGGGGGGGTTCCAGCCAGTCATTGTAAAAGGCCTTTGCTGTTCTAACAAATTTAAGTCATACTAAGTTTTGATGAATAATATTTACAACAAGAAATTGTTACTGTACATAATTTTTAATGAGAAAACAATACCTAATTACTGCAGTTATTTTATCAATAGTTCTGTCATAAGCAACCTGGCTATTATGACGCACTAGGCCTATTGATTACATCATATAGCATCAAATAAAATGACCGATTTCATTGCCGCTCAGTTGAAAGTGACTTTAAAGATTTACATTGGTTGGTTAAACCTTGCAACAATTGAGAATTATGACTAAAGTTTACTTTTTCAAAGTCTTACTTTTCTTCCCTCCGGCTAGTCTAAAATGGTACTTCACTTTTATTGGCTATGGCAGTTTTAAGGGGATTGATTTCCTGAAACCTCAGAAACCCCCCTGCATACGCCCCTCTTTTTCATGCATTTATACATGTATATGTACATATGTAGCTGACAGCAAAGAAAATATAAAGCATATGTATGTATGTATGTGTATGCAGCTAGTTGTGAGATATGCAGTGAATATTTGAAGTAGAGGTCCTTTATAACACGGCTTCTCACTGACTTCATAGATGTCTATCTTTTTTCCTAGACCCATGGTATAATAATGATCTTGACTGTTATGTACTGAAATATGTATCTGTGTGTGTGTGTGTGTGTGTGTGTGTGTGTGTGTGTGTGTGTGTGTGTGTGTGTGTGTGCGCGTGTGTGTGCGTGTGTGTGCATGTGTGTGTGTGTGTGTGTGTGTGTGTGTGTGTGTGTGTGTGTATGTGTGTATGTATATTGACATATTAGCATGCGCATGTGCCTTTATTCATCCTCGAATATATGTACATAGTTATGTACATATTAATGCATTGTACGCATGTACATAATATGTACATACATACATATTATGTGAACTCTGACTTTGATTGTATACGTACGTATTTACGTACTTGTGTATGTACATTTAAGAATATTCAATTTTGTCATCTGTGTATTCCCATTGAAGGTTGGATTCATTGGACTGGGGAACATGGGACTGCCTATGGCCCAGAACCTCATAAAAGCTGGAGTCAAGTTGACTGTCTTTGACATCAACACCGAAGCCATGAAAACCCTGCAGAAATCAGGAGCTGAGGTGGCCAAAAGCCCAGCACATATTGCAGACACTCATAAACTAATCCTGACAATGCTGCCAGCCGGGTTAGTTTGTTCATATGTACGTAGATGCATACATATCTGTGTATTACATTTCATATGTACGTCAGCATCCACATGCACACTGCACTCTCATCCAACACCTTGCATGGTGTGTATTTACATTGAAGCCTCTCTAATCCTAGACTGACTGTCTGAACTGGACATTCCTGTTTAATCCTGAAGTCGCCCATGTACTGAAAGAGACCTGTCTATTCTGACTGCCTCTATAATTAGGTTAAATTTATTGGTCCTAAGGTGGCTGGATTAGAGAGATTTCACCGTACAGTGAACAAGTATTTAAAATATTTTCCTGGATGCCTAAGATACCGTACTATAGACTCTCCCAGATAAAATGGCATACCTAACCTACCTGCATATGTAACCTACGTCCACTCATGACATATGAAATATTGCTCCAAGTACGGGCTTATGTTAGTTTGTGGCTGTTATATGTATATCATACATATCAGAGCTCAGTATGTGTGTACATCATGCATTGTATCTTCAATAGATCTTCTGTCAAGCAACTTGTGGTTCCAACCTGAGGTAGCTGCTTCATGCAGGTGTCTTGCAGTGACCACTTTGTGGTGGCAGTTCACCACTATGTACATTACGTTGTTGTTACTCATTTTGGGAAGTGCTTCTGTTGTATGATCCACTGATGAAGGTTGTAAAATAGTATAAAATTGTCTGAATTTATTTGATTGAATGTTTTCTAGCACATGTATCTTTGCTAGTACCTACGAAGTTGCTCAAAATGAGCCACATACGTATGTACATTTGGACAGGACTATTCATGCATATCAAATTGTTTCCAACTGTTTTGCCAAGGAGAAGGTTAGGTTTTCGTAGGCAAGTGATTGTATTCGATGTCCTAGGGCCATCTTGCTGTTGAATCTACTAGTAGAGCTTGCAGGGCATCTACTTTATAATATGCCTGTTGATGACTGATTATAGTACTAATGTCTGCCTCTCCCATTCATTGCAGTCAGCATGTACGGGAGGTATACCTCGGGAAAGATGGACTGTTTGGGTGAGTACTTGTCAAATTTGACTGTTCGGTCATGTTTCCATGCCCCTTTTCTATGTACGTGGATGCATAGATCTACAGACAGTGGAACATTATTCATCGATTCCTCAACAACTGAGCCTCACACTTCTATTGAAATGTCGAAGGAGGCAGAAAAGTTGGGTGTAACGTTCATGGATGCACCTGTTTCTGGAGGTCAGTATACGTATTTACGTACCTGTGTAATTTACGTAACTTCTGAATGTGTTTCTATGTACGTACATGCATATATGCAGATTGTGTAGTTTTTTGTCAGAGCTGCTTAGGGAATTGGGTAGGAATGGAGGGCAGGGTGGGCTACGTACATACGTATGCAGTATTTTTGAATGACCTCAGCAGGGCAAATACATGCTGGTATGTCTTCTACGTGTTACCACACTAGAGGTACCGGGAGCATGGGATCTACATCTCATGTATATATAGTAAAGTTAGTAATACTCATTAGTATGCAGTGAAACCTCTCCAATCTGACACCATCTGAGACTAGAAAATAGAGTTGAATTAGGAGGTTGTCGGATTAGAGAGTTTCTTTTGTATTTCTAAGATACATGCGTGTGCTAATTATTGGTATCGGGGTTTTGAGAGGTTGTCAGTTTAGAGAGGTGCCGGATTAGAAAGGTTTCCCTGTAGTGAATTCCACAGCCATGTCACACAGTGAAACTACCAATCCACCATTTCCGCTCATCCACATGAGGTTTGATGAACAACAATTCACAGATACAATACAAAGTCTATCCTTTTATTAATTTGTAAATCTAGCATCACCCTGGACTGCACTTGTATTCCCTCCCCCATTAACACAGACTTTTCATTTAATGACCAATTTATTTACTGTGGTTCATCCCCTCCCTTAGTTCACTGGTATGTATGTATGTATGTACGTACGAACATAATCTACTCACCCCAGAAATTTCTAAATGTATCACCTTTGCCAACCTGCTAAGGACACAATGGATTCCTATTGTGATAAATTACCACGTTTTCACTGTGCAATCATACTAGTACATACGTATGTGCGTGTAATATACCACATTTTGCGGAGTATAAGTCACACCATGGTTTTGAACAGCATTATCATTCCATCAGTCATAATGAACTATTCAGTGAATTTTCCACCCCATACTTTGCCAGTATAATTTCGGTGTGAAAACTGTGACTTACATCCCATAGAATACAGTACGTATGCGCATATGTATGTATGTACGCATGTGACTACAGGTGATGATAACAGGCTTTGGTATGTATCTAGTAAAGTTGCTGTTGGTGGACTTCAGTATGTAGTTTGATCACCTACCTTTAGATGTACATATGTATGTACGAACGTATGTGTGCGTAGGTATGTATATTCAGCATTAGGTGTAAGCATACAGACATAGTATGAATATATTCAGGCTACTTGCATCCTAGGTGTTGGAGCTGCCACTGCCGGGACTCTGACGTTCATAGTTGGAGGATCAAAGAGTGGATTTGACAGAGCTAAACCACTCCTAGACCTCATGGGGAAGAATGTGGTCCACTGTGGAGAAAATGGTGCTGGACAGGTATGTATGTATGCATGTGCATGTTAGCAGTATGCGGTTGTATTTACAGTAGTACCTGTGTTGAGAGACCAACCGTAAGGAAGTATGGAGTCTCATAAAGGGCATTCGTGTATACATTTTGTTGTCATCAAATTCATTCTTGCAAAAATGGAAACTTGAATGAAGTCAGTCTCTCATAATGAGTAGTACAGACAACCTTATTTACAAAGTCACTTGATATAACAACAAGCTCTCTACAACAGCACACATATTGCAATAACAGCTTAGTTATAGCGGAACAAAACAGTGGACGGTATGATTGGTGCTGTTGTATGGAGTTCTGACTGCACTGTATGTACTTCATGCATGGCAACTGCAGTAGAACCTTTTATGTTGGCAACCCTTGACTTGAGGACTAACCGAGTCTTTACTGTTGGAGGGTGGCTACTTTGTAAGTAGAATTGTGAAACCAAGCATGACAGCAACTATAGATTAATAGTCTTGATTTTTTGGGCCGCCGGAAGGCGACCCCTATATTGTTTTTACTTTCACCGGAAGTGTCCGTAAGATCCGTAACGATGTCTATATATATATATGTCAACATCATGGCGGACGTTAAGGCGGTACTAAATTCTCGGCTATAATTCGACGAAATTGGAACATTTGTTCCTCATTTCATCAGCGAAGAGTCTATTAAAGCTGAAGAGATCTTCGAAGCGTCAGTTTCGTGAAAAACGACAATTTCCAAGCGATTCGAGTTTCCAGGGCCGTAGGCGGCCCACGAGTTTTTTAAACCCGAATTGCTTGTTTACAATACACATATCATTTTGATATGCACATGATTGTCCAACTTTCACTTGTAGGCAACAAAGATTTGTAACAATATGATGTTAGGAATATCAATGATTGGAACTTCAGAAGCTCTCAACCTTGGGATTAAGTAAGTACATATTACGTACGTATATGCACACGTACAAGTACCTCTGCAATATATGCATACGTACATACAAGCACCTCCGCAATATATGCATACGTACAAGCACCTCTGCAATATATACATACGTACAAGCATAGACCCGGTAAACTACAAGCACCTTTGCAATATGCGTATGCAGTAAGATAGTTGACATCGAGTCTGTTATATGATCTTCAATTTTGCTGTATACATATTATGTAGGTCTATTTCTCTGTACTACAATTTGTTGTTATAGTATACACACCTCACAATTATTGTTTTGGTAGTGCTAGTAGTGTTCATTTTTTGGTTTTGAACCTATGTGTAGTGATTTGTGATGTATGTACACATTCGCAGTTCTGTTATTGCTGGTCTTGACATTTGTTATTGAATGTCTCTTTGTTGTCTACAGACTAGGGCTGGACCCTAAGGTCCTGTCAAATGTGCTCAACATGAGCTCAGGTAGAAGCTGGAGTAGTGACACGTACAACCCATGCCCTGGTGTGATAGAGGGGGTGCCTTCAAGTAGGGATTATGAGGGAGGATTTGGTACAGCTCTCATGGCAAAGGTACATACATTGTCATTGTTGTATTGTCTTGTGTACGTACAAACTTTATGTATGTACATAATTTATATCCTTATAATACTGTATAGCAGAAATCTATGGTGAATTTGTCTCCAGCCAGATGGTATTGGCGAGAATTAAATTTGGCTAAATGAATGTAATAATGCTACAATCTAATTTTATTCTTTATGATATGAGAGGGGGTTTGTCCATGACTCCTGAGGTAATTATCCAGGAAACTAAGTGCTGAAAATATGGATTCTGCACTTATTATTGTGGCGAGCCTTAGTGAGCCCCACAATTATGTGATGTACATGAATTGTGTCTGTGGCTGGCTGGATATGTGTGTATGTATGTGTCATACATTCAGCCAACAAAATTTTGACAGGTGTCATACGTTTGGTCGATGGAGGTCCACAGTTTCCACCTGATTTTCTGGCTGTATATAGCACCACCTTCAATGACAAATCCTTAGTGCTTTCTGGTCTTTCTTGGTCTGTTTCACCTGCTTGGCATGCCCTTTCCTCTCTTTCCCTGGTTGTTTGGGATCAAATTCATGATTGAGGTTGTGTTTGCCTTGCCATAGCACAAACATGCATTAATTAACCAGACAAGGTAAACAGCAATGTCGGGGACAAAGTATCCACTTCTCCCAGACTACTGACCTGTACAGTTTATGTTGACAGTTGTAAGTTGAGGAAACATTGAGAGTGTGAACACATCATCAATTAGCCACAGGGCCGCTGCTGATGAGACCAATACATGCATGTACATGTATGACGTCATTGCATGTACACATTTATTATGTAACACACCACTACTCTTGACGCTTTTTCACTCAGTTCTAAGTTTCTACAATCCCATGCCAAATCTCTGCCCCATGCAGTCCCACACACGCATGGATACACACACACACACACACACACACACACACACACACACACACACACACACACACACACACACATGCACACACACACACGCGCACACACACACACACACACACACACACACACACACACACACACACACACACACACACACACACACACACACACACACACACACACATGCACACCTGTCACTGCAGCAGTTGTCATGATACTATTCATGCATCTTACAGGATCTTGGACTAGCACAAGATGCAGCAACCACAACCAAATCCCCAACTCCTTTGGGATCACTGGCTCATCAGATTTACAGACTCATGTGTGCGAAAGGATTGTCCGGAAAAGATTTTTCTGTCATCTTTAAATATTTGCAAGAAAATTCTAATAATTAGCAGTTGCAAGTAGACCTACACCTAAAACTGATCCTTAGGTAGCTTATCGAATCATAGATGTGTTGTGTATGTAAAGATGTGTGTGTGGAACAGATTATATACAATGTACTAGCTCCTATAATATTGGTCTTATTTGCTTTGAAGTTAGTTGTACAATCCATAGGCGTTGAAATTATTTGTACTTGGGGGGGGGGGGGGAGATTCAATATCATATGTGCAGTATAAGTACTTGATCAATATATAATATGATCAGGCAAGCATTAATTAATTGACTAGAATAATCATTAATAAAATTGTGTGTGTGTGTGTGTGCGTCGTTATGGCCCCTCCAGCCCCCATGGTTCCTACACCTATACAATCAAACCTCCTTACAAGGTCATATGATGCAAAATCCCTCTCTCCAACAACACAGTGGAACCAAAGGTGTTGTTGTGGAGAGGTTTGACTGTATATATACATATATATATATATATTATGTGTAATGTAAATATGCATGAATTATATTTTTGTCATACGTAGATGCATGCATGTAATATATAGAATAATAAAGAACCCATACCCATGCCTGTACACAAACAGTCCAACGTACACGTCAAGTACCATAGAGTACTAAAGCATGACTTGAAATGAAACATCCTTGTGTAGCCATCAAGTTAGCAAATAATTTAATTTTAGTGGCAATTGGTGTATACATTAACGTTGGTACATCTGCAGTGTATGCTAAACAACTCTTTATATTGCCATACAAAAATTATTACCCTTCACTGCAATGTTTCATAGTAGCCACTGAAGGATTGAAGGAATGGATTGGGGTTGCATTCTGGTTGACTGTTCAAAGTCATTTCAGCTTTTAAAATAATAATATGATATATATATGAAAAAAATCACCAAAGCCTTCAAATATATATATATGCATACTTTTGGGATATCTTCTCTCTTTCCATCATATTATTATAATATGGACTGTGTGTAAGTGTTCGAAACATTTCTATTATTGCTGTAACAAAATCGTGTTAAATTAACATAATATCAGTAATACAATGTTTATAAATATTATGGCATGCATGGTAGATTGCAATTGCTTAGACAAGTTGACATATTAAGTTTTATATAATTTATTACAGATTATTAAGGTTGCAATTGTTGCAATCCTGCTGTCTGCATTAGCAGTCACTTCCATGTCTTGAACAGAGGAATTTTCTGGGGTATGCAGCCTTTGCTGACCTGGACCTTCGAATTAACACAAACATATCTGATCGATGGTAGACCTCAACATTACGATTATATAGTCCTGGCCCCCTTGTCCGCAATGAGAGATGTCAATCACTTGTATTATTATAATTCACTGATGGATGTTGCTGCATGCATGGAGCAACCTTTTCCAATCTTGAGAAAAGAAGGAGGGAGAAGGTATCGTATAGTCACTCTCTACTCCTCTGACTCTTTCATCGTATCTGTACGTGCCTAATCTCTTTACGTTTTCTATAATGATCTATAGCAATTAAGTTTCATACAAGCTACATACGCACTATGCAGGTCTCTTCAATTCCAGTTACCACGTCATGCCAAGTGTAGTACGTGTTGTACATGGTTGATCTTTAGCCATACTAAATAAGCTGCATGGCATTGCATCTGCTCTGGGCTTCTGCATGGGGAGATAGAAAGCAGAAGGCATTCTTTGACGTAAAGGTGTTTAAATCTTTTGCCAAATGCTATCAGAATCTCACCCTAGACCATTGCTATGAGAGCTGTGAAAGAAGCAAGAAGCGTACATGCCTATGCAGCCCAAATCCGCGAGGTTGAACATGGATGCTTCACTCTGCTCATTTTCTCCATTCAAGGTGGAATGAGCAAAGATACCACTACCATGCATGTACAAAAGATTGGCATCTTTGATAGCAGTGAAGACTTCTGAACCATATATGCCAAAATGATCAATCTCCTCAGATATCAAATTGGATTCAGCCTGATTCACTCAGCTGTCATGTGCTTCAGGGGATCAACTTAAGATCATCGCACCATCAATTTGTCAATGATTCCACCCACATTGATGCAAATTTTCAACTTGTGGCGATTGTAAAATCCAACTTTATCCTTTCTTTTGTTACCATGTATTGTCTCATACTATACCTCCGATTATCATCCACTTTCCCTTATGTGCCATGCATTTTATCCGATTGACTTGCATGCACATTCATTACTTTTATCATCCAGGGGCATAGCTCCATTGTTTCCTGCATGGTTGCCAGGAAACCCCCCTCATTACAAATCCCTTTAATCTGAAGCCACCAGTATGCTAAGGCCACACAAAGTTAATAATATGTTTCTGGTCTTGTACATCTTTGAAAATTGACCAGGCCACCAGGGGTTTTATTTTTTTCAATCTAGTCATTGAAAAAGGCATTCATGCAAATATTATATTCCTTCATCTGCGAACAGATGCTATTAATGCTAACAACAATGCTGAATTTGAATTTGAAGTTGAAAGATGATACAAACTTATACAGCACAATTAGATGGGGAGTGCATGTCTATATGGAACCAGACAGCCACTAGTTCCACAATAACACAATGGTTGTGCATGTGTTCATGCTGTGAACACACATGCTTTACTTGATATTTTATAATATTTTGGTCAGGATTTGAACCCAGCATGCTAACTGACTATTCTTTAAAAAAATTATTTTTCTTTTTTCACCTGAAAAAAATGACCAGGAAGGGGACCAGAAACTCAAAAATAACTTTGTACGGCCTAATCATGCAATTATTACAAATAATCCTAGTTTAACACTTAATTCTCCAATTGTCACCTAGCATGCACCTGCACTAGGCTAACCTACACATGTGGTTCTACTGAGAGCACTGTAATGCTGTTCTACTACATTTGTGCATGCTTTGTACTCTTTTTAGTCGTTTCTAGCTTGTCTGACACACTAGTTTTCAAACTGCCCCCTTGCATGAATGTGGACACAGTGTTGATACCATGCACATGCTACAGTAAGTAAAGGTTATTATAGTACAATGTGTTCATGATACCACTATTTTTGTATACCATGTGCCCATGATCATGGCTTTTAGAAACCCCCTTATTTTTCTTCTGGCTACGCCCCTGTCATCTGTAATCATTATTCCGTTATTTAATAATTATTATTGTCAGCCAAAAAATGCAAAAGGTGTGGGTCAAGACATTTGAATTTAAACGCGCAAGTGAATCCAGAAGACAGAACATGTCCATATCTTATTCTGATTTGGGGAAAACGCTTCTCCATTCCACGGCTATTATGTCCAGGGATTTCTGATCACAACGAACGGCTATAGCAATAAATGGCTAGTCTCGCGGCGCCAGAAGTGGTCTGGCGCCGCGAGACTAATAAATGGCTGTTGGAGTATCTATGGCTAATCGTGTAAGAAGCACATAGAACTCTAGTCATCAGAAACATACGAACCCAAACGTTTCATAGGCATCCCAGGCTTGTTGGGGGCGAAAGTTCTGTATTTGGTGGATGTCTTTGCAGACATTCATTGGTAGCACGGGCGCAGAGCACAGACAGAAGAATCTTTTCACTTATAATGACGATAACAGAAGAGATTGTTTGCCACTTGACTAAAGAAGAAATATAAACATGTTATAGAACTTGAACTTGATCCTATCCGGCCTACAGCACGCTTCAAGGAAATTACAAAGTCTGACGACCCCTTCTTCTGCCCCAACTGCTACGCTATAGATCAGCGAAAAGAAATCGAGACGCTTAGATCTAAATGTGCACTGGCACATCTCCAATCAGAACTCGGAGCCCTCAAAATCGCCCTCAATCAAAAAACTTCCAACGAAAATCACCCCATCTCAAACGGGGAGAAGAGCGTCGATAACGTGCCAACACCTATCCCCACCGCTGTCTCTAGCCCAGAGACTGCAGACCCTGACAAGAAATTTGGCCTAGTAATCTATGGAATCTCGGAGAGTCCTAGCGGAACACCAAAGAGTCAACGCATATCAGCCGACTTTGAAGCAGTAGCATGTGCTTTAAATCCACTGAGCAACTGTGACGACTTTACAGAACATTCAATTCGCGACTGCATCCGACTTGGCAAGTATGCCCCCAATAGCACCAGGCCCAGACCAATACTTGCAAAACTCAGCAGCTCGCGCCACATTTCCTCAATTATGGCAAACAGATCCAAGTTATCTTCGACCAACTTGAGCATTAAGCCCCATATGTCCCCATTAGAAAGAGAAATAGAATCTCTGTTACTTAAGGAACGGCGCAAACTCATCGACAACAGGACACCAGCTAAACACATTCAAATCCGACAAAATCAGCTTCTGGCTAGTGGGAACATTCACGCAAAGGTATCTATATTGTAAATAGACGTTGTAGCCTGACATACATAGTCCAGGGGGAAGAGGTATGTGCCAGTTCATTGAGCAATCATGTGACCCCAGTTTTACCAACCCCCAAAATAGCCAGACCGAGTGTCCATCCTGCAACTACTAGCCAACCCAACGATAACCAGTTATTGCCCTCCAGTGATCACCACGCACCACACCTTCCCCAACCAGCCAGTCAGTGCATATCCTCTACACCAAATACTTCGAACCCCACTAATTGACAACCCAACAAAATAATGTACCTCTCCCGCCATGTGCACCTCATTCAGATCAATCATCAATTATTGGACCAATCATACACGTGGGACTATGGAATGCACATAGCATAAACAATAAGCTCATCTTTCTCCAATCCCTAATATGCTCCCATCACTTTGACATTATGTGCTTAACTGAAACTTGGCTATCTGACCATACCTATAACAACGAGATTATTCCACAGGGCTATAAAATCTACCATCGAGACAGGGGTTCCATGGGTGGTGGTATCCTTATTGCAGTCTCTAACAACATTGCATCACAATTAATTCATCAATCAGGTAACTCAGAACTACTCGCGTAATTGAACTGCACAACAACATGTTCCAGAAACATCTTCTTCTATGCTGCATCTATATCCCTCCTTCATCCCTGGAATCAATCATAGACACGTTCACTCAAACCATTAGATCTATAGACAGCAACTCCAACATAATTCTGGTAGCCTAAGGGGACTTCAACTGCCCTGGGATAGACTGGACCACCTTCTCCTCCTCTTAATTCTGCCCCCGACTCAGAACTCTGTGATCTCATGCTAGATCACAACTTCATTCAGCTAGTCACATCACCAACTCACCTGCATGGAAATTGCCTAGATCTAGTTTTCACTAACAACCCTGAGTGCATTCTTAACTTGCAGGTCGACTCCTGCACCTGTAAGTACAAGTCTGATCATCATCTTTTAACCTTCGAAACCCCACACTATTCTAAAGTTCAACATAAAACCCACAAACACCAAGCCCATCCCGATTACCACAAAGCAAACCTTGCTGCCCTCTGCAGTACATGCACTCAACACTATTTCTACCAACCCAAAACCAATTGTACCCAAATATCCACTTTGCATGGAGTCACTTGAAAAATTCCATCATGCACCCTTGCCTGTAAAACTCACATCCCAACTAGACAACATCACCGGCCCCAACCAACAGCCAAAATGGTTCAACAGCAACATCCGTCACCAAATCAACCGTATTCGAACCATTCGCAAAGCATGTAGTCAATAACCTACTCAACAAAAAATGACAAAAATTACATCAATGCAACAAGATCTTGCAAAACTAATTGCTAATTCTAAGTTGAATCTCCAACGTAAGGCGATCATCACGTTTAGACATAACCCTAGCAGATTATTCCAGCACATAAAGAATCTAACTACCAACTCCTCTATTCCCACAATAATCCACGGTTCCTCTGCCATCACTAACCCTGTGGAAAAAGCCATCCTTTTCAACAACCACTTCAATTCCACCTTCACGAGAAGTACATATCAACTACCCCCAACGTCTCATTTGCCAACCCCCTCAAATCATCTTAGCACCATCGACATTGACGAAGCTGATGTACTGACTGCTCTTTCCAACCTTAACGCCTTTAAATCACAGGGTACAGACAACCTCAGTCCACTAATCTTGAAATGTTGTGCAACCCATCTAGCCGGCCCTATTACAAAAATATTTCAAACATCACTCAACACCTGCACTATACCTGCTGAGTCGAAGATACATAAAATCATCCCTATTCACAAAAGTGACGACACCTCCAACGTCAGCAACTACCGCCCAATTTCACTTTTATGTATCATCTCCAAAGTACTTGAAGCAATAGTTTACATGAAAATTATAGACTTTATCAGACCCAAAATTCAGTCAAACCAGTTTGGCTTCCAGCAGAATCGCTCATGTCTCTCACAATTACTTTCATCTTACTGGGAAGCTTTCTTGGCACTCGACGAAGGTAACTACTGTGACCTTATCTTTCTAGACTTCAGCAAGGCATTCGACTCTGTCCCCCACAATGAACTACTACAAAATTGTGGGCGATCGGCATCACAGGACCCCTGTAGATCTGGTTTCAAAACTACCTAACAAACCGCTACCACTACGTATGTATGCATAGATGGCGAGTCATCCCTACTTCTTCCAGTACTATCAGGAGTCCCCCAAGGCAGCATCCTTGGCCCCATGCTCTTTCTCATATATATCAATGACTTACCCAATGCAATTTCACACGCCACTTCCTATCTGTTTGCTGATGACACTAAACTCTTAAAGTCAATTTCAGCTCACAACGACTCCCTGGTTATGCAGCACGATATTGACGCACTTGTAGTTTGGTCACACAAATGGAATCTCCCCTTAAACCAACACAAATCTGTTGCAATGAGACTAACGTTAAAAACCCATCCTGACCCCCCACAGTACACAATCAATGACAGCAATATGATTGTACTGAGTAACCAGCAAAGACCTGGGAATATAGTTATCGACAACAAACTCTCTTGGAGTGCCCACTACTCCCTAATATGTACCAATGCCTACAGAGCTTTGAACTTTGTCCGCAGAATCATTGGCAATTCTGCACCAATCCAACTGAAAAGGTCACTCTACCTAACACTCGTCAGATCCAAAGCAACATATTGCTCCCAACTCTGGAGACCACGTCTAATTAAAGACATTACATCACTCGAAAACATCCAACGCAGCCTCTTCCAAATACATCTTAAATAATTACACAATGGACTACAAGCAAAGACTGATCACACTTGACCTCCTTCCACTAATGTACCACTATGAACTACAAGATCTACTGTATCTAATCAAACAACTAAAACAACCTCAGGCTGACCTCCAAATCCGGCTATAATTACGTCACCTTTGCTTCATCCAAAACCAGATTCAGCCAACAGCATAAATTATCTGTCAGCTAGACATCTGAATTTAAACGCGCAAGTCAATTCAGAAGACAGAACATGTCCAAATCTTACTTTTCTGATTTGGGGAAAACGCTGCTCCATTCCACGGCTGTTATGTCCACGGATTTCTGATCGCAAAGAACGGCTATAGCAACAAGTGGCTGCGCATAAACTGAAGGGATGGACCGACAATCTTCCCCAAATGATAATTTGAAGTTCAGTCCTTCAGCGATATTCTGACAAAGTTTTAAGTATCTACGTAGAGATCTAGACCCGCGCCTTTTCCGCCATAAAATCCAGTGCTTCCTTAGGCCTTTGTCACATGATATCACATGTCCAGAGAGGCAAACTCTTCAAATACTCGCGTGTTTCAGCCCATAATGACGTATAGTAGTCGTGTTTAAGCTGTGGTCACATGGCCAAACCGTGATAAACTGCATGTCTGAGGCGCAGTAATCTAATCGCATACCTTGTCAAACCACAAAACGCCATAACATACCTGCGTACGCTATGCATCGATATGTGAGTTTTTCGGAGTCGAGGGTCTGGTTATATACACGCGAGACGCGAGACAGGAGTGGAGAAAGGAACGGGTCCTAGAAACTTAAGGTAAGCTGTTTGCTTAGTGTAGGATCCAAACAATCGGTTCAGTTGATTTATAATACCAACGAATTGGTGATGTCTGACGTCGCTTCGCATGTGTTATCTCAAACGTCTGAAATCCTCAGTCCTATATCTACGAGTTTGAAATCCTATAATAAGGAATCTTCGCCGAAATCTTAAATCACAAACGAATTTTTATATCTTGAAACTTTGCCTGGCCAGAAATCTTCTCGGAAATGAAATCTTGAAATCTCGCTTCTATTCCGAAATCTTTGAAATCTTCGAAATCTATAAGGTCGCAAGGACGGCTAAAGGGGTACTTTCTATTTTGCGGACCGTCCGCGTGGACGCGGACCGTGTCCACAGAAGTTCCTTGACTGTGGACAGATACTAGCATAGACCATTATAGGTGTATAGGGTCGAGTATCTAATAGATGCAAGGACCGTACTTGACAAATTCTCGTTAGGTTAGGTTAGGTTAGGTTAGGTTAGGTTAGGTTATCATTTTTTACGTGGGGAACCGTTAGCCATAGGCTATTGAAAGTGGCACCCACAAAGGAAACGAAAAAAGGGAGAAAATTTGTCATGCATATAAAACTAGAAAATTAATGGAAATAGAAGAAGCAAAAGTTAGATTATGGATTGTTATTGAGTTCAAAGCATGCAAATGTCAAAATGAACAAATTATGAAGGGAGTTGATTCATGCAAATTATAAGAGGACAGTCATTTAATGATTTGCTTAACAGGAGAGAATTTGCTTGCAGGCTGTTGAAAATTGATTAAAATCCTTTGTTCCTCGGACGTGTGCTGGCAATGTTCTCCAAACAGAAGCACCAAAAAAGCTAACAGATTTTTGCCCAAGGGAAGTTGTAACCGGCGGAAGATTAAGCTGAGAAGATGACTCAGAGGAAGAGCAAGTGTGATGGTGAGAAGTTGGGTAAGAGAAAAGCTGGGAGAGATACTGGGGAGTGTTTGAAGATAGACACTTGAAGACCATTTGGGCAGTGTGGACTTTCCTCCTAGAATAGACAACCCAAGTTCACGTCGAGCAGCTGTAGCTGAATAATCCCTGCACCTACGCAGAACCGTCTGGCAAGAGAAGTTGAGGAGTGTTTCTAAGCGATGGGATTCTTGTTTTGTACAACCAGACCATGCAAACAATGTCGCAGTAGTCGAAGGTGGGAAGGATATATGACTTGAGAAACAGGAGCAGTAGAGATTGGGGAAGAAACCAAGAAAGACGGCGGAGCAAGTTAAGACTACGAGAAACCTTACTGCATACAAAGTTTATGTGATCTGACCAAGTGAGAGTATCATTTACCTGCACCCCAAGAAACTTAAAACATCGAACCTGTTCAGCAGTCTTGCCATCAACGCTCAGATCAAGACTATCGTTCGGAGCGGAGCGAGATTAATCTGACGGTTACGCCGGACTAGAACGAGATTAGGTCGGCTACGCCAGACCTATTGCCAGTTTGCAATTGCATAAGGGCAGTAATTCGTTCAGAGATAGAGCCCACACAGTTCTGCTGTAACAGTTGAACTTGATTGAAACTGTTACCATAATAATTGTGAGTGAAACGTGCAGAAATCGACTGACTGATTGTTCTTGGTTCATTGCCCAACTTTTAGTCGAAGAGTTGGTTAAAGGTGAATGGTGATCGACCTTTAGAAAAGCTGTTTATATGGTTCAAGGCATTATAACGGCTTATGCACTAGAGCTGTTATGTTTTAGGCATGTTGGGTATCCAAAAGACTTAGTCCGCATTTTAGAGTGCTAATCATTGTTCCTATCTTTTGTATGGGTCTGCGTCCACGCGGACGGTCCACAAAATAGAAAGTACTGGCTAAAGGGGGTTAAAAATTAAATTTTGAACACTGATACCTCCAAGGTGATAGCTGCATTGCAAGTTATACTTTAGGAATGCAAGCATACCATGGGTGCACCAATGTTTGGGAGCAAAATGTTTGCTATATCCCATAGTTTGATGAAGTTATGACACATCTATTCAAAGTTTACTGATCTGGTTTGAAGGGTCTCTTGAAAAAAAGAATAACTAAACAAGAGAATGTATGTGCTAGAGACATGAAACTTGCTAGATTTAATCTGCACTACCCAATTAGGCATACATTTTATGGGAGGGATATATATTTGATTCAAGCATCCACTGTTATCCTAAGCATATTAGGCATCTGCGAAGCAACTAGCAAAAATCTTCTAACATGATATATTTCAATGATTCAGAAGACTCGGAACCATTCATAGTAAGCACTAGATATATTATAATAATTTTAGGGTGTCAAGAATTTAACTGATATAGATGAAACTACCATTTATAATGTGCGTGAAACACCTTCCATTATGCAATGCACAATGCTCGACTGTCTCGTATCATTTATTCGTCTTTCGTCCGTGGATATCATGAATATCAAGAGATCTGGACTCCACAAATAGGGGAAGACTTAGTTCTAAACGTCTTAGCTGAGGTTGACAACCCATACGATTCAGCAGCTACTGCAGTGCAGAGGGAAAGCGAAGTAGTATAGGACATGTTCCTAAAGCATTGGCACGCTATTTTTACTTTTGCCTGCAAAAGGAAGACAGCAAGATAACCTGCAAAATAACTGGAAAACGATTGAATCGTGGTGTTAGTCGCAGACTGGAAGTTCCGTGTTTGTATATCTTTGTTGGTCATTGCAAGTACATCAAGAAACTAAAAGACTTGCTCGTAAATCTTCTCAATTTTAATCATCTGTGAAATGAATTGGTTTGAATAATATATGTCTTCTGCTTCATATTCTCTTCCTCTGCCTGCATGACCGTATTATGGAGTGGAAAGGTGCATTTGGGGCTCACTAGCAGCGGCCGTAGTACGCAATAGGCAGGTGACCGCATTTATAAGGTTTCAATGTATGGAGAAAGACGGCGGATCGTTTGGGAAATGAAATCTTGGTCGGAAAAAGGAGGTGACCGCTTTAATGAGGTGACCGCTCACTCATGCAGGTTCCACTGTAGTAGAGTTGGCCCCCATACCTATGGGCACCTAAATCAACCAAGCAGTATGTGTTTTCATGCATGCATGTACTTCTACAATTAACTCACACAACACATGCACACATGCACACATCCAGTATATTGTATGTACATATACTATATATACACATCATTATTGTTATAATAATGCTCTCCTTACCTTCTTGTTACTTTCAGAGCTGCTGATACAACCATTTAATATACAGTAGATTACTTAAAAATCAAGATCTTTACATCGAATTCTGATTCACAAGATAGTATGCGGTGTTCCACCCCACGGAATATACAATCAATGTTTAAAATTTTAGCTTTTACATTGGTCTCTGTGTTAGCTTTGAGTAGCTACATGTTTTGTAAAGAGTCTTGGAGTCAGTTCAAAAGGTTAGATGCCACAACAAATGCCAGAACGCCAGCACCTCGTGCAAATACAATGTATTATGCAACCTTAGTTTTGAATTCATCCAATAATTCTGAAGAGCTTTCCAAGAGACGTGCTGATTCAAATATTTCAGTTACTGATAAGCCTACTGAACTTGGGAGTCCAAAGAGACCTGAGGGGGCTATTGAGTCAAACGTTTCAAATTGGAAGTATACTCTACGCCCTCATCAAATGGCTACTAGACCAGCTAGTACATTGCATCCGGACTCACTGAATCCCAAAAGAACATACAATACTGAACCTCCCAATCTTCCCATGTGTCCTAGCAAAAACAATATAAAGGAAATATCTATTTATTTGGAATTTGTAGACAACCTTTCCAAGAACCAAAGACAGATGGGGAAACTCTATCCAGGGAAACCAGAGGGTTGCCATTTGCCAGAGGGTGTCACATGTGATCTTCAAGTAAAAAACAAATTAGCAGATGCTGTGTTCAGATTTGTGTATTTCATTCACAGTAACTGGCCGTTACGTTATTGCAAAGAACAGTTGCTGATTACCTACACCAGTGAAGCTGTGAGAGAAACTGGCCCCAAGTATCAACAACTGGACCTGGCTGATATTCGAATTGACAATTTTCTAACATCTGACATTTTAGTCAAGCACATTTGTACACAATTTCCAAACATTTATAAAGGTTTCCCGCCACCAGACCCAGCCAAGCGGACAAAGGCAGCAGCTTTGTTTAATTCTGCTTGTGTGTTTGAATGGCGTACAAAATACTACAAAGAACTCATGAAGTACATTCATATTGATTCATATGGGCAATGTTTCCATAATGTTGACACTGGGGAGAATCGGTATGCTGATAACTTCATTGAACTTGTCTCCAAAACTTTAGAACCCTATCGAATGATGGTCACATTCGAAAATATCATCCAACAGGACTATATTACAGAGAAGATTTGGATGGCATACAGTGGTGGAGCCATTCCTGTGTACTGGGGTCCTCCTGACATCTATGATTGGGTCCCTGGCAACCACACCTTCATTGATCCTCGTAATTTCTCTGGACCAAAGGAATTAGCCGAATACATGAAGCGAGTAGCGGAGGATGATGAACTATTCAAGTATCACACAAGCAACTTTGATTGGGATCGTACCAAAAAAATGATGGACAAATACTGCCCCAGAGCAGATATGGCATGTAACATGTGCAAAATGGTCTATGAAAAGAAAATGAATTTAAGCAGGCATGATTGATCTGTGGTATTGCATGTAGTCTGACGGACTGTATTCTTATTAATTTATTTTTATGGGCAGGTACGTAATAATTACATTGAATGTACTTCACTGACTGGATATTTATAAAAGCATACAATTTTAGGAAAGTACTGTATTGGTATATTATCCAATGTGTTCGGATTAACATAATAATTTATACATAATTTAATGTACGAAAATGCAGATATATATGTGGTTGCATATTATGTTATAAGAAGCTCAAACTATGTTGCATGCATTATATATATGTGATCCAACTATATCATTAGAAGTAATGCCATGCATGCAGTACTATAGCTTTTCTAATAATAATATTATTATTGTTATAGTTTTATTCTTTGTACATCCATGTCAGACTCTGAAAATTACCATTTTTTGTCTTAAAATAATAATAGTAATTATAACATGTTCTGAAGTAAATGTGAATATTCTCATTTAAACTCAACAAAAAATTAATGTTTTTGACCAAAAACATGCAACCACAAACAACAAACAGTGACTTTTTCACAAATTTGTGATAATAATCAGCAGTCCAAAATGCTAAATCACAAATTTGTGAAAACTGAAAATCACAAATTTGTGAAATCCTGTTTGAGTTTCCTAGTGATAGGGCAATAACCTGTGAATTATCATGCACTTGTAAGAAAACAAGCTAAAATGTAAAATGTTGTTGGCCCAACATTTGCAAAGTTTTGATAACTTTCTTTTGGTTTTCAACATACCTCGCTAAAAACAAGGCTGTTTTGCATAACAATAGGCTTGTTTACAACAATCCCTGCAGATTTGCTATGAAAATAGTATGAAAGTTAGCAATTTTGGCTACAAGCCAAATGAGAATTTTCACATTTACTTCAGACGCTGTTTTATATTATAGTACATATAGCACAATCCAGAATGTACCAACAAGAATAATACAGTAGAACCTAGCATATATCCGGCCCCCATAGTTTCGGGCACATCAACCGGGTAGCGGTTTCATGCATGTACTTCTATAACCAGTGTTGATGTGGACTACATTATTGGTCTAAAGATGTACTATTTGCTGTATGTGCATGTGTAAAATTGGGTAAGACAACTGCATGATAATCCACTTGTCACCGTATTAAGGAAATTGCAGAATACAAGTATTATATTTTATTAAATGTGGAATGTCTCAAGGTCTACATAGGTACTAGTGGCTTCATACTTAGGAGCACTTTCACAGTTAGTCGGGCACCCCTTGGTCCCAAGTTGCCCGGGTATGAGCTAGAGGTTCCATGTGTATGCATGAAAATGTTATATCGAATTCTGGAGTTTATGGACAAACTTTGAAATTTGAAAAAATCAAGCACAAATGGGAATCACTTAGAAACACCTATGGTTTGCAATTTACCCTTAAATGGGAAATACTCGTGCACAGTAACTTTCACGAATTAAGGTCAAATCTGGTAGGCAGACAAATTCATGACTAAAAATTTCACGAGTCTCACCATAGATTGTCTATAGCTCTACTTTCGAATATGTGCAGAAATGTTTGTGACAAAAAATTCACTAATTTCCCAAATTAGGGTACTTAATTAGGGTGTCACAATCATGTTAGCTACATGTGGCCGGTAAGTTAACAGATGCCGTGTTTAGATTTAACTGGCTATGCATTGCCATTTTGCAAAGAACAGTAACTGCATTTTGTTGCATGATTACTTACAACTGTTACAGTGAAATATTAAAGGGAAAAGACATATAGCCAATCAATGAATATGGATGATATATATAAAATTAAAGTGTAACTTGATAATACAGTAGTTAGACATGGATCGATGTTATATAATTTTAGTTGATAAGTACATTTGCACATAAATATAATTCCTAATAACTTCATCCACCTTATCCAGCAAAGCAAACCGTATAATATATAATATACGCTGCCATATCTGTATGATTCTGACTGCATGTGTATATGTACATCAGATTCCATGAATAGTATGTAGACTCTGGAGAATTGCTTCCCCAATAATTTCTTTAACCTTCCCTCCAGAACTCTGTAACCCCATCCATTAAATGAAGCTCACATTAGAAATCATCCAGCAAAACTATTAGAGAGAAATTTTTTTAGGTGGAATATTATATATTTCTGTATTATATAAGCAATTACAACTGATAAGATCTCATACATCATGTAAGAACACAACTTCAGAGTGCATCACGGTGCATGATGAGTCAGAGCTAATTTATACATAATAATATGTTGTCAGGCAGGAAAAGTGAAGGGAACGATAATAATTATTATGGTGTACATTGGAAATTATTATTACATAATATATATATATATATATATATATATATATATATATATATATATATATATATATATATTAAATAAAAACAAACATGTACAGAGATGTCAATAGTCATCGAATAATGCCATATATACTCTTTTGGTGTATCACAATGGTATGCATTGTGTATTAAGATGGCATTGTACCAGCTTTCCATACATCACATGAGGGGTGATTCAAGAGCTATATGCAGTCAAACCTCACTATAGCGAACCCCCTCAGGACCACTGAATAAGTTCCCTATATCTGCACGGTGTTCACTAAACAGGGGTTCTTTACAATAGAGTAAATAGGTGTACATTCTAAGGTCTATGTTTGTTATGTCAGGGAGTTCATTGTATATCCAGGGTTCATTATAGCGAGGTTCAACTGTATACAGTGTTAGTCAATAATATCTGCCTTGAAGAGGTTACCTTATGGCCTGTTGATCAGGTATGCTCATCTGGCGCCAAGATCAGCACATTCACAATACCTTTTCCTCTCAACTGGAATCTTTGAAATTACATCTTTGTTGATTTTCTGTCACTGCATATAGCGTATAATATATTCACCTATATTGCTCTCTTCACTTTTCTTATGGGACAATGTATATATATGCACTTTAGCTTTCATCAACATGTTTGTTATCAATCCACGTTGTGTTTTTGTGCTGTGCTTTGGTATTTTATGTTGTACTTTAGCTCCCAACGACATGTTTGTTTTCAATCTTGTGTTTGTATTATGTACACACACTCATGCTACATATGTCACATACACCAGAATGCAAATTCGCCATGAGTATAATAATTTGAAGGCAGTAGGTTTGCTGCCGAAACATGGGATTATAGAAATATATAAGCTAGACTAGTAGTATTGAACTAAACGTATTCATGCACACTGACTTACATATTAGCCACTCATGCAGGTCTATATATATTCCAGTTCTTCTAAGTTGTTGGGAATGTGTATATCACCATGTATTCTGTCTGGAATGTTGATGCTTATTCCAAATGCAATTAATGGTTACAAACAATATATTACCCTGCAGATTGATGCCATTTGCCATTTTGGAAAATGTCTCTAACAATGTAGCCTTGCAGTTTCTGTGCATGATGGTTGAATGATGCAGGGCAAAAATGCATTTTCTATGACATCTATATTCACTACCCTCATAACCCTCTTCATGTAAAGTTGTGGCCTAGTGCTGAGCATGAATGGTATCGACCTCGATTCTTTGGAGTACAACCATTATTTGAGACAACAACTACAGTAGAACTTGGTTAGTAAGTATCCTCAAGGGAGGCAATAGAACATATAGGGTCAAACTTCATTAAGACAAACTTTAGAGGACCCGCATGCACAAAATAATTATAATTATTAATTCTCAATATCAGAAATTCTTCTTATCAGGATATGATACTACATATACAGTACTACAGCAAACCAAACAGGGCTAGCAAAGTATATAGTTTGCATTGAGCAGAAATTTGTCTAAGAGTGTTCTTCTTATTGAAGTGCAGTCTATATAGTACTGTATGTACTCATTATCAAAGATACTCACTATCCAAGGTATTCTCTAACCAAGGTACTCTCTATCGAAGATATTGTCTATCCAAGGTACTCTCTATCTAAGGTACTCACTATCCAAGTTACTCACTATTCAAGGTACTCACTATCCAAGGTATTCTCTATCCAAAGTACATGCACACTATCCAATTTGCAAGGTACTCTCTCTATCCAAGGTATTTTCAATGGTATTACATGAGGAATAGACAGAGCGAGTACGCTTACTAACTAGGAGTATAGATATGTGCGAATTTGAGGTTATATATACACTTCTATATAGCTCTCTCTGTTTGTCCAAATCGTGACAACATCATATTTATGTAGACTATTCTTATTGTGAGCTATGGTTATGGATTATTGAAGAAATGAGAGCCACCGTGCACTGTTGCACCAGCAGTCAAACTCTGTAGTACCTAGCTCAGTATTCTAAACATGGAGCATAATACTTATATTGACTATACAATAACCAGTGCGTGCGTGTGTGCGTGCGTGCATGCGTGCGTGCGTGCGTGCGTGCGTGCGTGCGTGTGTGTGTGCATAATATTTGCTGCTGGCATGCAGTGAATACAATATGTTCATACATATTTATACATTGTATGTATGTGAGCTATGACTCTGGTTATACGTACTTATGTACATCCATACGCATACTATTACTGTTCAGGTTCGTCATCTGTGTATTTCCATTGAATAGGGAACATGGGACTGCCCATGGCCAAGAACCTCATTAAAGTTAGAGTGAAGTTGACGGTCTTTGACATCAACACTGAAGCCCTGCACAAAATCCCTGATCGAAGAAATTAAAAGCTAGGAGCTGAGGTGGCCAAATGTCCAACACATATTGCAGAGACTCATATACAGTGGTACCTGTCTCGAGAGATTGCTTTTTTGGAACCATGCACGGGATTATCTCTTGTAACAGGTACCACTGTATAAGCTAGTTGTGACAATGCTTCCAGCCGGGTTAGCATGTTGTTGTGTTTTAACGTACATGCATAGGAACATACGTAGGTGCTTATACATGTGCTGAATTTACATCTGCATCCGCATGTACACTGCACTCTCACCCAACACCTTGGATGGGGTGTGTTTACAGTGAAACCTCTCTGATTGTAGCCTCTAGAAATAGGGCACAATGTCTGAACCAGACCTTTCTGCTTAGTCACAAAACCATCTGTATTATAGGGGAATAGACCTATTCTGGCTGCCTTTTAAATTAGGTCAATTATTTGAGTCCCAAATGATGGGATTGGAGAGGTTTCACTATATATTTAACAAGTGTAAAGTATTTTCTGGACACTTTAGATATAGTATAGCCATTCATAAAGGCTCTCTCAAAAATAGTTAGCTTACCTAAACTAACCTCAGTAAACTCCAACTCATGAGATATTTTTTATATTCACTAATGGTAGTTTGAAGCTGTAATTTATGTAACTTATTAGAGCTCAGTATGCGTGCACATCATGCATTGCATCTCAATGTACTGAAGCTTCTGTAAAGCTACTTACATGTGGGTCCTAACCTGAGATGGCTGTTTCATACAGGTGTTTTATGCAGTGACCATACACTTTGCAATGGCAGTTCCCCACTATGTACGTATGTTTAAATAATTGTTATTGCTCTTCTAGAGAAATACTTCTGGTGTATGTATGTATGATTCCTTTATATAAGTAGACAAACAATGTAGAATTGGCCAAATTTCTTATATTTACTGGCTATTGTCTGCAAAGTTTCAAAACATTAGCCACATACATTCATGTATATCAAATTATTTCCGTTTGCAATGTACTGCTATGCCAAGAAGGCTTGGTTTTCATAGGCAAGTGGTTGTGATGTCCTGGAACCATGTTCTTGAATCTATACTAGTAAAACATGTGGGGTATTCACTATACGGAATGTCAGTTGATGATTGAGTTTGGTACACATCATGCATGCAGTCAACATGTGCAAGAGACATATTACCTTGGGAAAGATGAACTGTTTGAGTGAGTACTTGTCAATTTTAACCGTTCAACCATGTTTTTATGTCCCTATTCTATAGATATACAGACAGAACAAGGGACATTGCTCATCAACTCCTCAACAACTGAACCTCACACTTCTATTGAAATGTCAAACGAGGCAGAAAAGTTGGGTGTGACGTTCATGGATGCACCTGTTTGTGGAGATCAGTATAAGTGTACGTATTTATGCATGTAACTTGAGAATTTGTTTCTATGGATGTACAGTCAGACCTCACTTATCCGCACACATTCACCCTGGATGAAATTGCAAATAAAGTGAGGGGACTGGATAAATGAGGGAGCAGTAGTATAGTGTACAGTAGGATTATTGCAGATTTGGTCCTACAAAAACTACTGTGGAAGGTGAGGGAAGTGGATATCTGAGGTGCGGATAAGTGAGTTCTCACTGCATATGGGCTTGTGCAGTTTTTGTCAGACCTGCTTAGAAATTTGGGTAGGGATAGGGGCAGGGGTGGGCTGGATAGAACTCTTAAATAACCTTATTGAGCAAATACATACTAATATGTCTCATCTATACATATTGCCCACTAGGGGTACCCGGAGGGTGGGTATCATTGTGAAGTAAATTTTGTAATTTTAAATACTGTAACGTACAGTAGTATTGATCAGATTCTCTTTAATTTTGAGAGGCCACCCTTAGGGACAGGCAAAAGGTGGTCTCTCAAAAGAGGTAGTCTTTGATGAGGGAGAATTTAGTATGGGACATATATATGTGCATTTGTTCCCAGTAAGGCTGGTCTTACAAAAGAGGTGGTCTTTCACGAGGGTGGGTGGTCTCTCAAAACAGGTACTACAGTAGTATGCATAGTACATTTCATGGTATGTGTATTTAGTGAAACTGAAAATCCACCATTCCGCCTAATTCACCTGAGGCTAATTTGATTAGCAATTTCACAGATGCAATACAAAGTCTACCTCTTTATTAATTTGCAAACTGACATACTTGCATTCCCTTGCCCATTGATGTAGGCTTTTCATCCAGTCACTAACTCATTAACCATTATTATGGCTCACCCCTCACTTAGTTTACTATAGCATGTATACACGTATGTATGTAATCCACCCACCCCAGGAGTTGTAAATGTATCATCTTTGCCAATCTGCCCAAGACGCAATGTTTTCCTTTCTAGATTCTCAGGTTTTCACCATCCAATCCTGCTATAGTACATATGTGCAACATACATTTGCATGTATGTACTTAAATACAATTGGGGATAACAGGCTTTGGTGCATATTACGTACATTAATTCAAGTTATGGTTGGGTAATTACAGTATACGTATATAGTTTCATCAACTGCCTTTGGATGTGTTTACGAATATATGTGTGTACGTACATAACTATTATGTGTAACCATAATAATTCAGGCCTGTAGCCAG
>CAUJGJ010000444.1:2470000-2497500 GCA_963170055.1 Halisarca cf. caerulea | reverse complement strand
CAGATGGAATTAGTGCTAAACTCCTATAAAGTTGCAGTCTGCCATAGTATTTGTGAGCTCTTTAACGCTAGTTTAATTACAGCCACTGTTTCAACAGAATGGAAATCAGCATGTATACTTCCGGTTCCCAAAAGTTCAAAAGCTGCCTCTGATTTTCGTTCCATACATATCCATCCTGCCAGTTATGGCTAAAGTCTTTAAGTTACTTGTTTATGGTCAGGTCAGCAAATTTGTTGATCAACATTCTATTCTACATATAGTTCCCATTCTGGTTTTAGACCACACCACTCAACACAAGATGTTCTTTTGTTCACAGTTGATGATTGGAGGAAGAGATTGGAGCATAATGAAATTGTTGGCTCCATGTTTGTGGATCTTAGCCAAAGCTTTCGGCACTATCCCCCTTTCTTTACTACTGGAAAAGCTTTGTCAATAAGGCTTTAGAGGTCAATCCATGAAGTGGCTTCAGAGTTTATTGTATGACAGGACACAACATGTTTTTTTATGATGATGAGTCATCTCCCTGGTCTACGGTAAATATGGGTGTGCCACAGGGATCAATCCTTGGTCCTCTCCTCTTCTCCCTGTTTATAAATGACCTCCTTACATCTCTTGGTTCAGAGCTCAGTTATGCTGTATACTGACGACACAACCGCCTATTTTAGTGACCCCAATGGAAAATTTGTCCAGAATGTCCTTTCTGAGGATCTGGGTTGATTGTCAGCATGGATTAGTCAAAATGGCCTGAATCTCAATTTACACAAGACCCATAGCCAGTTCCTGTGCTTGACTAGGATCTAAAAAGCAAAGTGGTGCAAACTAAGAATATTGCTGTGTCAGTTGGGGGGACTACCCTACAAAGACAGAACGAGGTGAAATTCCTGGGTATTATTGTGAATGAGTGTTGGAGCTGGAGAAATCATATAGGGAAAATAAAGAGATCGTGTCTTCAAGCTATGTCTCCATTGCTCAAGTTAAGGAACATGCTACCATCTAACCTACATGGAATTGATGCTATATCGTGCCTTGGTTGAACCACATCCCAATTACTGTGCTGTTGTATGGATTGAATGTTCCAAAGCAGATCATATTAAGCTTGAGAAGATTCAGAATAGGGTGATGAGGGTAATTTTGAATGAGAGGAGAGACAGTCACAGTTCTGCTACAAGCCTCAGGTCCCAGTTAGGGTGGAGTACCCTCAAAAATCGAAGGAAAATGCTGCGGGTAGTATGTACTAAGAGATATTTAGGCAAAGAGTACCCTGTCTACTCTAAAGGGATATGTTTATGACTAACAAAGACATGAGAATATGCAGTGTGAGAAGATTAGAGGATATCCACATTCCAACCACAAAAACTAAGTGATTATCCAATGCCCTTTTCTTCGAAGCTGGTCAAGAGTGGAACCGAATACTCCCACCAATCCTGTCTTCATCTGTTCAATTTAAGCGATTGATTAATAAATTTTGCAGTCATGTAAATTTTTGTATGCATGTCATTGAGTCTGAATAGTGTGTATGACATGGTTTCTTGAGTATTTGTTTACTTGTTTGTCTATTAATCAAGTTGATTTCTGTTAATATTTGTTTTTGTGCACATGATTACTTGGTCTTTGCCAATTTGTTTATTATAATCTTTAAATTTAATTTCTTGTTGTGGTATAGTTCTACTTGTTGCTTGTCAGTTTGTTATTTGTTGAATTTTGTTGTGTGTTATTTGTTGATTTGTGTTAAATTCTTGGGTCCCCCATAGATTGATACCAGCTTTGCTGATAGTGTTACCCTTAATAATATAATTATATACAATACAATACAAAGGGAAACTGTGACTGAAATGAGCCAGTTAAGTTGTACATCAACATGTTTTGCATGGTTCTCTGGAGATTAATAATTATATTCACATTGTGCATGGATCCAATGAAATTGGTGAAGATTGGCATTTTGTTAAAATGTTATGAAGACAGATAATTGAAAAATCCATACTAGTTGGTGTGTGACCAAATCAGAGTTGAGTTAACAGTTTGGAAAATAGCCTAATGTTCTGTGTAAATGCTAAATTAACTGTAAAGTTTTGGCTTTTGCAAAACGCTAAATTTAGCTCCTGGTAGAAATAGTTCCCTTAAGTATTAACGTGTCTGTGTAATATGAGCCATTTTTATATTCACATACCCTTAATTTTGCAGCATTTGTAGACAATACACTGAACTTCATACAGAAACAAATTACTACACTATCTATTCTCAAGAATCAAGAAGAACTTGTACTAGTACGTGGATTTTTTTCCGAAGCTGTTCTACCCGGTGAGACTACTAAAAGACATAAAGTTTAACACTGAATCAGATTTTTGAAGCTATATAGGATCTAATTATTTTGAATCTTCTATATATTATATAAAGGTATTACAGAAGTTCCAGACAATCATACTATGCAACATACAGCACATCACTGGTAACTGAGTGCTGTGAAGGATACAGAAAATCAGGAAGTTCCTGCTATCGTAAGTCAGCATTAACCTTTATACATTGTATTAATTGTCCACTATATGAACATATATGATATATATTATATAATATTATGACATTGTATACTTTTTAATGAGATTGACACATTATAATCATGCACAATTTCTTCTTTCCAATTGTCAATGAATTGAACATGAACAATTAATTAATGGCTGAAATATCAAAAAGCCAGATTAAAAACTTGCATGAACATGCCACACTTCTTGAGACACTGTTTACAATTTGTAGAACATAGAAAGTGTTTTTCTCCACAGCATTAGTGCAATGAATTTCCTTTCTATTTGTTTAATCGTTTTCTCGTAATATATGATGGTAGATATTTTGTTAGGGTATATATGTATAAGAGTGCAGCAAGCCTGGTGTTCACAGAAGATGGTGGGGAAAAGCAATTAAATTGCTAGTGCTCTGAAGAAAGTAGTAGAGAATCACACTTTTCATGGCAGATGACGAGGTACATGGACTCCTTTATACACTTTGACAGTCACAATTTCAAGTTAATTATAAAGAAAGTAGCATAAAGTACTGAGTGGTAGGGATCCCCTCCAAATGCAAGGACATTTGGGGTGTTCAAGCAGCAAATGCTTTCCCTGGAGCCCCGAAGACACCAAGCAAATGCCCATTGGAGATAACTTCCTTACTAGAAGAAATCATGAATGGAATTCTGTGTTCAAATTTGTGACACTGTCAAGTGGTTGATTCTTGATGCTCCTCTGGACACGTGAAGTTATTATTATGTATACTTAGGTATACAAGCTAATTTGGGAATGATCTCCAGCCACCTCTTAAACATCTTGTTGAAATGAATTTACAGATATCGCAACAGCTGCACGCATGGATTAACATTATATAGTATAGATTCTGAAGAGGAAGACCAAACTGTTATATAAAGATCACATGCATGGACATAATTGGATGAGCCTATTGACAATTAACACTGACTTGCTGCCTAAAACAACACATATAGGGAGTCCAGGAGGGGGATCCCATGCCAATGCCAACCATATCCTGTATAAATTGCGGTCTTTGTGCATGTGTGTGCATGTGGAATGCTATATAAATCATTGGAGACCTTTTCATTCTTATCATCTTCTATCATAATTGAAAGTCTATAGCCTTATGTACCATCTATTAGGTTCTAGCAATACAGATGTACAGTAGCACAATATATAGCTCGAGCAAATCTTCGTATAATGGCTAATTAGAACAATATTCCTAAATTATAAATACATTAATTTTGCTGTTGTTGTACATCTTCCCTCGATCATCAGACAAGAAAATGAAATCAGTACAGAGTAACACACACCTTGACTTCAATAGCTCTCCTCAAAGTACGTTGGTGTCTCTTTTCTGGACGCAAGCCGCACCTCGGAGCAAAGCTTCACGAATTTCTACTTTTTCATTGTAAAAACTTCTTTCTATTCTCAACATATAATGCAAAATTAATCCACCAACTGCAACTTCTATACCACATCTTATACCCAAAAAATTCCTTACTCTAGCTTGTCCTCCTAGCAAATTCTATGCCTTATTTGTACATTAAGAGATAATAGTGCATTAAATTGTAAGAAATTATACAAAAACTTGAAAACATAGGATTATTCAAGTTATATGTAGAAATTTGCAGGCTTGACAAGGTATAAAATGCATAAGTAGATACGCATGAGTACGTACTAGTACTGTTGTACTAAGTAAATACAAAAGGAAGAGTATAATATACAATTGCAATATTCCTTGCAGTACCAAGTAGAATAATTATATTGTCACAAAGAGTATAATTGTATTATAATTATAGACAAAGTGGATTATAGTTGTCCCATTCAGCTGGATGTCACACTCGAGTTTGACAGATGTAGTATAAACATCTGGCAGCCACTTTAATTTCAGGATGCTATAGGTGCACAGAGGTTAGCAGGTTATATCCATAGGTTGTACTACAGAACAGTACTATAATCAAGGAAAACAATCTCCAGAGCTTGTGGTTTACTTGGCCTACTTGACATCCTGATGATCAGTCATACAGCATATTATAACTGTCACAATATTATAGCAAGGATGTATAAGTATGCTGAGAAGCGAAAAATAAAACTGCACAAGAAAGTTACAATTATTACAGCTACTTTATTTGTACATTGCCAGGCCCCATTGCCAAATAAACTTTGATCACGAAATTGATACCGATGTACTTTACATGCCAAAACAGGGCTGTGTTTTCCATTTTGCATCTATTCTGGCATATATGGGTGTAACAATGGTGTCTGACACAGTATTAAGTTGTTATATAAAACCCTAACACCCTTCACCTATACAGCATCTAAATTTCACCGGAAGTCCTCTTTCCAATCGTAACTCCTGTCAACTACGTCGCATGGCTTCGAATCTTATACCATTGGCTTCCCCATAAAATTTTGCATTTAGCCATGTCAATTTTGATGGCCTATACCAAAAACCTGGCCTAGTATAATCGATTACGTCGAGAAAAAACATGGCGCCGCACCTTCTTGAATTTTTTTCAGAAGAACGACGTTAGCTGTGTCTTCGGTGGCTTGGTACGAAGGTAGAGCTGTTCACAAGGAGCACATTGATAGGTATCTTGTATCATTTCAGTTATATTTACGAGTTTTACAACAATTTCTGAAAATCCAGTTTTTCTCTGTATATTTTAGTTAGTACTTTTCTGCGTAGAGACATGGTACAAGAAACAAGTTGTGTGGTCTACTATCCACGGTAATGTCTTCCTCTTTATGAGCAACTTTTGCTCCCACTTGGTTGTCCTACTTGCTTCGCAATTCCTTGTGTGAGCTGTAGGCGATTTTGGCTGGTGTTTGCAGCAATGAAATGCGTCGACTAAAATCGAAGAATCTTTGAATGTTTTTGAAGTGATCTTGCAACTAAAAAGTGGGGAGTTGGACCCTAAACTCTAAATGCATAGATTCGCCTACATCTTAGCTTCATTTTGGTACCAACTGCGTGGTCGTGTAAGCTTCTGATCGTTAGATAAATATTCCGAAATTTTTGGGCTTGAAAGCCCAAATATGCATAGGCGAAGGGTGTTAGGGTTTTAAACAACTTAATTGGCTTTAGTGTATGTCTTCTACATACGTGTGTTTTGCCACACTATAGGGGTACCCGGAGGGTGGGATACGTCTACACCTCATTGTATAGTGAATTTAGGAACAATATTATTATTGTAGTAAGTTTTACGGCGATGTGTATACAGTGAAATTGACAATCCACCACTTTAGCTAATCCACATGAGATTTGATGAATAAAAAATATAGATGCAATACAAACCTACCCCTTATTAATTTGCAAACCTCAAATCATGCTGTGCTGTACTTGAATCTTCATGTATTCTGAATGTATTCTGAATGTACTGTGGTTCACTGGCATGTACTGTTAAGCTAGCTTCAACAATCTTTCCCCAGCATATGTAAGGAGATTTGAGAGAACTGTATGACAGTCACTTGCAGGAGAAAGCTATACATAAACAATTGATACTTTGATCAAGGTGCCATTTCAAAGTTGACATTTTTAAGTTTACTACCTACTAGTAGTCAGTTATGATAATGGTTGCAAAATACATAATAATACCCTGTTTTCTTTAAATTGCCAATTAAGCATTTCATGAGTTATTCAAGTTTGATGTTAGGCCTAAGTTTTAAATTAAAAACGTATCTGATGCAATTCCAATACGATATCATTTACTGGAATTTAGCTGTTTCAGTACATAAAAGATCTTTACAGAATATAGACTCTAGTATTTTGATACTGGACAATATAGTGAGATAAATTACTATACACATATTACCTGTGTGGAATAAAAATATATATTTTCAACTATACCTATAGTTAATAGGTCAACAATGCTGCTTGCATTCAAACAGTACTATTATTATTATTTTACATTAATATAATTATATGTATTATATATATTATTATTTTATGCATGCAGCCATTTGTCGTCCATCTTGTATTAACGGAGGATCCTGTACTGCTCCAGCCACATGTATATGTGCTAAAGGATACACTGGTTCATACTGCCAGCATCGTATACGTGAGTATATATTATATTCATGGATCATTACAAGAGAACCCTATAATATTTTTTTTCACTTTTAAAACCATTCAAATATAGAAAAATATGAAATGTAGTGATAACAATTGTCAATTGTCGAAAAAAACATTTCAACAAGGTGGAGTTGTTTGTTGCTCAGGGCTGGACAGACATACAGATATACATGCATAGGGCTAAACAAGCATACTAGGTAAATATAGGGGTAGATGGGTATATCTATAGAGATAGACATGCATAATGCTATAGACAGGCATAGGCTGTAGGAATACATATGCATGGGGCTGGAAATTTTAATTCACAAGTTTCCCCGAATATCTGGAAAATAGCTGCCGTAACTGTTTATGTATCAAACACTTCAAAGATGGTAAATCCTTGCTAAAAGGCCTGTATTTCGTTGTATGAATTTGGACACCCAACCATCCCTTATAAAGATATCTATAGTTCTTTCAAGTCAGCTTACATAGAAGTTGGGGTACACTATCCAACCATTTTAAAAATGGTTTTTCGAGCTGCCCTGGAGTAGATTGATGAGATGATGGAGTTGATGCAAATCTCTAGACCCCAGAATCAGTCTATGAAATTAGCACCTCACCTCGTGGAGTGTATGCTGCTTGCGCCATTGAAGATTTTTACCTCTATGCATGAAAGGTATGGCGACACCATGTTTTTCAGCCTAGCTGGATTTACTTCCTGTAAAAATTTCGGACGGTAGGGTATGTTATGTAGTTATATCCCAGTACGAGCATGATATTTGGGTTATCGCCCAAGCCAGGGAACGGGATATATAATTGACTTTTATCCCATGCAAATTGATTTTCATCTTGTAGACTTAATTGGCAATAACATTAATTTATTTTATTGACATTAATTGACTTTATTGACACCCTATAGTTATTATCTACCATATATACACGCCCAGTTTTTGTTTTGATCTTTCACAATTAACACCCTGATAGTTATTACCCAGGGGATAACTACCACATATGTACCCAGTTTTTGCTTTCACAAACTGGAGGGTTAGGGTTAGGTGTGTGTGTGTGTGTGTGTGTGTATGTGTGTGTGTGTACTCGTTTTTAATTGTGTGTGTGTGTGCGTGCGTGCGTGCATGCGTGCGTGCGTGTGTGCATGCGTGCGTGCGTGTGTGCGTGTGTGCGTGCGTGCGTGCATGCATGTGTGTGCAATTCTTTTGTAGCTGAGCCACCAGATGATACTTTTCAATGATAAACTTGCACTTGAACATGACTGCTGTGACTTCAGTCTGAAGAGGAGAAATGTTTCAGTGAAGATTTTCTCTCAATATAACAGTCACTGTGGTAAAAATCTCCAAATAGTGCATGGCCTTATATTCAGTTTGTAAGGCAGAGTGCTGGTAATAGATTCTAAGCATAATATTATCAGAGTGCAACATGTTAGACATTACACTTTTAATAATAAACGTTAACTTTAAGTAACCTTATTGTATATAGTGTGCAATGAGCTATGTTTAGGGAGGCCCAACAAAAAATTATGATATGTTTTAATTGTTGTCTTATCACTACAGGAATTTCTTTTTACCCAAAGAGTTGTCCCTTAACAGCAAGCGAAGTTAATGGCACAGTTAACCTTTGCCTCAAAATGAACTATCCCTTAACCCAATTGATGTCAATACCATTGCAAATCACAGGTGGAAGTGCAAAATCTGGGACAGATGTTATTGGAACTACTCGCTATGCTGTATTCTATCATGGGAAAACTCAGGCTTGTGTACATATACGGATTATAGATGATGATGATTGTGAAATTACTGAATCATTTACAGTAACAATGGTGAAGGGGAGTGGTTATACTGTAGTGAAACCAGTATCTTGCACTGTGCTCATTGATGATGACGACAGTAAGTACTTGGGCATTAAGTCTACTTTTGTGTATCGGCAGGAATCTTGTGCACTAACGTTGCATGTACAAAGTTCTGTAAATGCTGCATGTTATTATTATTCATACATGCATTAAATCATATATAATTATGCCTATTAATTTTTGCTATTGCAGGAGTAAATCTCTTTTTTAAGCAGTCCATTCATCTTTTTGAGGAAAGTATGAAAAATACTGACATCTGTATCAGATCTTCATGTCCCTGTCCAAAACGGATGAGTTGTATGCTTTCACTAAGCAATGGCACTGCTCAACCTGGATATGACTATGCTGACCAATCTCTCACTGTTACTTTTGAAGAGGGTGAAGAAGAAGCTTGTACACAAGTGAGGCTTACTGATAACCTCATTCCTGAAGAAAAAGAAAATTTCTACATTGCATTATTGGAAAATGATTACTATGGTATTATTTCACCAAAAAATTCTACAGTTGTCATTGCTGACGCTGATAGTGAGTTATGATACAACTTGACAAACAATTATATTATTATGCATTTTCTTTCCAGGAGTATATTTGGACAAATCATTATCCCATGCATGCTATATATAGCCGAAAACTGTTTACACATGTCCTTCACATTAAACACTTTGCATTCTTAGATCAGCAAAATAAAACTATAATGACCACATTTTATAGCTTCATTCAATGATGACTAATCCTATATTTTATGCAACAATTATAGTGAATCATATAGTCTAAGACATATTAAATACTAAATTGATGCAATTATGACAGCATCCTCATCGTCTATACAATATTGAGTATTCAAAATAAATAATTATATTAATATATCCCTTTTTATAGCTTGGACCATGTCATGCACCATTACTATATATTACATCGATTCAACCTTTTATATCCACCGATACATTTTTTCATGTTTTCTCACAAATTTAGAGCAATGTATGTGGTCAATTGTTTCATATCAATAGTGAAAATAACGTATAATTGTGATATTATGTCTAGCATGCCTTAATAAAACTCTAATATAGTGTATTGTACTTTTACAGGGCTTTGCGAAGTTCCACCTAACATAGCAGGTATTGATTACATTCGTTTGAATGATAGTAAGCCATGGTATAGAGGGGTGGAGGTACCATACAAGTGCAAGGAAGGCTTCTTAATCATGAATTCTACAACAGAAGGACCACAAGCACTGGCTAAATGTGAAGTAGACTTTTGGAAGATTGACAGACCCTGCTTCGGTATGTTTGATTCCATGTACTTTAGCTTCTGAATCATTATTAGTATTCATAATTCTTTGAATATAATACTGTAAGAGTGAAACTTGCCTAATACATACCTTGAAGCGGACATAAAATCAGTACATATTATCAGAGGGTTCTTACTATCAGGGATATATATATACAGTATATATATATATATATATATATGTATGTATATAGATAGATAGATAGATAGATAGATAGGGACAGAATTAGGAGTACTTATTATCCAGGCATACAGAATTGGATATTCACATTATACAGACTGATACTAGCCTTTCTCATCATTTTTCAATATAGCATAATACATCATAATACTTTCTAATCCAGATGTCTAATGATGTTCATGCTGCCTACCAGCGCTAGCGCTCAGGCATCCATCCATGGATCAAGCAATATTGCTTTTTTCAAATTATTTCATGAGTTTCCAATTGCCAACAGACTGGGTCCTTAGTTTCTAATTGCTTTTCCATCTTGCACATTAATATATATTATTTTGTAATACAGTGAAACCTCTCTATCCCACCCCTCCCCCCACCCCTTACAGTTCACCATGCCCACTAATTTGCTCTAGTTTCCAAAAAAATGAATAAATTGTATGCACTGAGTGCACACGTCATTGGCCAAAAACTGAAATTCCCAATATAATTGTGGTATATTATATAGAGAGGTTTGTATTCCTATGTAATAAACTATAAGGTATATATATAGATCCAGATGGGCACAAGAGGCTTAGGAAATGTTAGGCTTACTGCAGTATATACCTTAATTTAGAGCATTAACTCTTGATATGCATGAGCTGAAGCACATGCATGCCTCATTTTTAGTACATAATATAATTGTACAATCAGGAGCCTGTGTTGTGTTAGACTCTTAAATCGCACTCTGTTGATTGATTGCACAGCTAGCTAATTATCTATCAAGGAAAAGTACTTTTAGCTGTAGCATGCAATGTAACAGCATACATTCACAAATGAGCTTCCTATAACCATATTAGAGAGCAGGGTTCTATCTAGTGGAGGGGGGGGGGGGGGGGGGAGCTTCTACCCCAAACTCTCCAGCTACCACCCCCAGAAATTCCAACTGTAGTACAGATTACTGTAGTGAAGAGCCTATTTAACCTTGAATGGTTTATAAATTGGCCTTGAATACCACTTTATTGACCTAAAAACTCAAATCTTCCCTTGGGGGGGCATGGCCCAAAGACCCCCTATATATAGATAGGTACATATATACCCCTGAACTCCACATACATATCCGATTCTGCACCTTCTCATATATCATTACACTGCATGTATTTATTTTGATGGTATCACATTTTTACATATCTGTCCCCTAGACTACTATACTTTGTAATTACCCTTCCCCCTCCTAATCATTACCTTGAAAGAAATCCTGCTGTATACATCAAAACTACAGGCATTTTTCAAGCAGCAGACAAGCACTGTAATACACGGTTCACCCAAAAATTTTAATCCTAGATAAAACCCTGTAAAGTGAGCATTAATTGTTTACTATTCGATTTTACTGTTATTCCAGTTGCACATTACCCTTCAATACTGTTTGGGAGGCAGCATTAAACTATTGTATATATATTCATGATATCATGGCGGACATGGGTTTAGCTTAGGATTGATGGAATCACAATTAAATTTAAATGTGGTTCTACTGTATGTTAATACTTAATATTCATGAAATCAGGGACATTTTTCAGTACTAATTTTATTGCTGAATTTTCCATGATTGTAAAGTTGTGTAATGAGTACGCTGCCTCCACCTATGATATATAGATACACCACCATTATTGCCAAAAGTTACATTAAATCAAAATAAAAATCATGCATGCAGCAATAAGGGAAGTCTGATATGGGGTTTAAATACCCAGGACACAGAGTTCCCAATAGAATAGATGCTGCAGGCTGTGGGTGAAACAAGCGCTGCAGCTACTCTGTTTGGCTCTGGCAGGGCCGAAAGAAGGAAGTTCTACCAGCTGACCCCATAAAGTTCGCGAATTGCGAGAGGGGTTCAATAGTTGGGGCAGCTGGCAATCCTCCAAATCGTCAAAAATACATCTCTGGCTTTTAATCATCCTCAAAAATCCACAAAATCTTCTCATACTTCTTGAACATCTTCTACTATAATTTGCCATATTCCTAGGTGGTGTTTTATTGAGAGTTCTAACTATGATCACTGCATGCTATACTCTATGCTCAGTGTGATACTTTAGTTGACAACTTGTTTCTGCATGTGGCAGATTATGGTAGCTCACTGAATGCTTGACCTCTTCCACATCTAAACTATTCTCTCCCCTCAATACTTTCAAATTTGGGCATACCTGTTGCCAATAATTATTCATCATGCAGAGATAGTCTTTATTAATTACATCCTATTTCCCTTCAGAAATTACTTGCATACCAAGTTTGATGTCAATAATAGTTTGTAAACATTTCTTCTTTGAACAGCAAGTTTAATTTTAAATAGAACACACTCAGTTATACTTACTAATAGCCTATGTATTTTTATTGGTTAATGAAGTTTGGTAATTCACTAATTGCAGGCTATTGGTATGATTCCTGTGTAGTTTACTATTAAATTTGAATGAGCTTTCACACACTTGAAATAATTTCACCTTCTATTATAATTATTAATTCTATGAATCTAGACATCAAAGAATGCAGGAAAACTCCAAGAGTCTGTGAGAAGTACTGCAGAGAAACACAGGGATCATATCAATGTTTTTGCGACTGGGGAGAAAAATTGGATGATAATGGATATTCCTGCAATAGTGAGTAGTGCTCCATATATTGCCATGTATATATGCATTTACAAGGTTTTCTGGTGCCTTTCAGAGCAATGTGGTCATATCACAGTCCCAGATGATGTGCAGGCTACAAGAATTATCATTTCACAGGGAATTCAGCAAGCCACATTGTCCTGCACCAAACCTGGATACATATTTGCTGGACAAAGAGATCCAACAACTCAGCTTTGTATTAAAGGACAGTGGACGTATGAAGAAAAAAATTATGAGATTCCTAGTTGCCAAGGTAACATGTTCACTACATTCATCACGTGATCTAGATACACTACTTCAGCTGAGATTCTGAATGGAGTTTATGCATGCCAGTGACAATCCTGTACACATGCATGCACATAATCACAGGCCTATTAGTATGGACACTCAGTCTAGGAAATCTGCATAATATTATATAATGATTATATTTTATATCTCCTATAAATCTTCAGCTCCTGAACCTTCTATTGGCATTGGTAATGTAGAGGTCATGACATCTGAAAATTGTGATCCTGATGTACCACTAAAGTTGAGTGTTTCCAATTTTTTCAATAATGAAAGAAGTGTATCAGCTACTTGTGAGCCTGATGGCAGGAAGCGCTCCACAAATGGACACATTGTTCTGCATTTCAGAGCACAGACAGTAATCCCCCAAAAATGTAACAAGTCCATTGCTGAATCATATCTATTTAAACTTAGACCAATAATACTAAACCTATTTGACATTATAAACTCAGGAAACCTCTGCTTGGACATACTAGAAACAACTACCAATCATACGAAATCAGTGTGCGTTAGAAGTGAGCCCATGCTTACATTCATTGGACAAACGTGTAGGCAAGGGCTATTCTTCCAAGGCTGCGAATGTGGTAAGTTGTTGTTTAATAATATGCATATGCCAAAGTTAATAGTAATATTATAGAAAGAAAGAACATGCATGTCTGACTCAGTAACTTGATGACATGCAGAAGCACATTATATTATTATATTATATATAACATAGTGATTATAGTAAGACAGATTTTCTTATAATAAGAACCTATTGCAAATGTTTTGAGAGTGTGAGGAGGCATGCAGCCCCTCAATTTTTAAACTTAAATTAGCTTGTCTGGAAAGTGCATAGGAACTCTTAAAAGGATCAGCTTTCCTTATCTTTCAGTGATCTGAAAGCCTGCGTACTGTTATATATAAATTATGTGATCCATATACTCCATAAATCTAAGGCTAATAAAATCACATATCACTTACATCACTTTATGCACAATCTACAGTTTCATGTGCTCCTGGTACATTCTACAACTCATCAAGCACAAAATGTCAATTTTGCCCAATATCTCAATATCAGTCTGAGAGTGGTCAGACATCATGCAAAGCATGTCCAGCTGGAAAGACCACAAGACGTCATGGAACACACTCTGCATTTGGCTGCATAGGTGAGCTCACAATTACAATGTGCACACTTGTCTAATAATTAACCAACCTTCTGAATACTTATATATATATATATATATATATATATATATATATATATATATATATATATATATATATATATATATATATATATATATATGCTGCTGTAGAAGTCAAGGCAGGTTACCAAGCCATGCTCATTTGAATGACATTGTCAAACGTGCCATGGCCTCTGCCGACATCCCTTGTACCTTGGAACCACGGGGGCTTTGTAGGGGAGATAGCACGCGTCCTAGTGGCATATCCATCATCCCATGGGCACAGGGACGATGTCTCATCTGGGATACAACATGTCACCTTCGCCCCCACAACCATCCCATTTTCCTGTAATGGTGCTGGAACTGTAGTTGATAGAACAGCAGCAAGTAAATGGATCCTTTACTCTGATCTTTGCCAATCCCATTTTTTTGTTCCAAATGCTGTTGAATCTTCTGGATCATTTGGAAAAGACACACTTGACTCTTTTCATAATCTTAGCCAACGCATTAGACAAAAATCATAGAATTCACAATCATACCTGAAATTCTGCCAGAAAATTAGTGTGTGTATCGAACGTTTTAACTCTAATTCTGTCTTAGGTTGCAGTTCTATTTCATAATTTTGAATTGTTGTGATTATTATGTGTATTCCTAGGCTATAGCTTTTTCTTTTTCTGTTCTGTGTTTGGTTAATTGATTATTCAATATATATATATATATATATATATATATATATATATATATATATATATATATTATATATATATATATATATACATATATATCGGTGAAGTATATGTCACATTATGAAAAAACTCTTTGTCATCAAGAGGAGGGTTATCGTATCCCTGACCACTCTATTGTCTTGTGGCAATTGATAATGGATGTTTGGATGCATTAGGTAGAAAGGAGGATAGTGCCAACCAGGAATTTAGTCAAGCAGTACGCTATATATTGTCCCGGAAGGATACATTGATAAGGAGAGTGAATTTATCCAAGGAATCATCAGAGACCTTCAAGGCTTCTCGGGGGACCAATCAAAACTCTATACAATCTATGATCGATTGGTTGAAAAGATGAAGAAGGAACTGAAGGTGGTGTACTGTTCAGGTAAGACGAAGGGTCAGCCATGGTTTGCAAAGGAACTGATGGGGCTGAGCTAGGAAGACAATGCATAGATGTGAAGAAAGGCGGCTGAGGAGTGTGAGTAGTGAGCGAAAGGACACAAGAACGGAATACTTAGAGGCAAGGAAGGTGTACTCCAAAGGAGTAAAGAAGGCAAGGAGAAAATTTCAGTTCCAGAAGTGTATGGAGTTAGAGGATCAGGTAGGATGTCCTAAGAAATTTTAGCATACTATCAAAAGATTGAAGATCAGGCAGACCAAAAAGAAGTGTAACCTACTGGAGGTTGTGGATGAAGAGGGAAACGTGAAAAGGGGGGAGGAAGCTGTGGATGTTTGGCAGGACAACTTTCGCTCTCTATTGGGAGAAGAGGGGGATGCAGATGGAGACAATGACAAGAGTAGTGGTGCTTTAGATCAAATGGATGTTGGTGAACTGAACTGGACAAAGGACTACAGTAGTCAACTTGGACAACCCATCTCACCAGAAGAAGTACACTGGGCTTTGAACATGGTGAGGGTGGATGCTGCTCCTGGCCAAGATGGTATTGGAGTGGAGATGATGATGGCGGATGCTTTGTTTGAAGTGTGGATGTCTCTTTTCAAATATGTTGGGAAGCTGGTCTGGTACCATCATTATGGAAAGAGAGTTTGGTTGTTCGAGTCCCTAAAAAGACGGACAAAGGTATCTGTGAACCCAATAATTTTAGGGGAGTGTCTTTGACATCTACAGTGTGCAAGGTGCTGTGCTTGGTGTTGAACCAACAGCTATCAACCTTGGCTGAAGAAGAAGGTGTGATTGCTGAAGAACAGGCAGGTTTTCAAAAGCAGCGAGGGGGAAAGGGATCAATTGTTGACCCTAACATGCTGGGTCAGTTGGAAGTTGTAAAGACGTCTAGTGGGATGATGGTAGCTTTCATGGACTTCTCTAAAGCCTATGACAAAGTAGATAGGGAAAAACTGTGGAGATGTCTGGAGAGGTGTGGGATAGGTGGTGGGTTCCTACTTTTATACAAGCCCTGTACAATGGAACATCATGTAGAGTGAAAGTAGGAGACAGTTGTAGTGCGGAATTCCCTGTCAACTTGGGCCTCAGACAATGTTGTGTTTGGTCACCTCTACTGTTCTCGCTGTACATCAACAATGTAGTGGAAACGCTAAAGAGGAATGACTGTGGTTTGCAGTGTGGGAATGATATCATTCCGGCTTTACTTTTCGCTGATGACACAGGCCTGGTGGCACCTGATGAGGCAAGCCTTAGAAGGAGTTTAGATTGTATGGTAGAATGGTGTGATGTTTGGGGGGTGAAGATTGAAGTGGCAAAGTCAGGTATCATGCATATTAGAAAGAATTGACGGTGGAGAGGACAACCATTAAGTATACCATTGACGATGAGGAATTACCACTGGTGAGCAGATACAAGTATTTGGGATGTATGCTGGATGAATTCCTGGAGTTAAAAGACATGATAGAGGATAGAGTAGGATCAGGGAAGAAGGCTTTGGGGGCTTGGTGGCAGCAGTGTAATGTGGAACTGGGTGGTGTGGATATTGGTACTTTCAGGATATTGATGTCTTCTTTGGTGGACTCAACAATGTTGTATGGGTAGAGGTATGGGGGTGCTGCCGCAACCTGGAAGCCATTCAACAGATACAACTTAGAGCTTCCCGCATGTTTTTCAGGGTAGGGACCCTCCATCCTAGAGTTTCCCTGTTGTGGGAGTTTGGGGACCTACCAGTAGTTTGGCTGGCTAGAATGAGATGCGTTCAGTTTTGGATAAAGATTATGACCAGCTTGGCGTATGATGGAAGGTTTTTGAGGAGAGTGGCAGTTGAGGCAGTGAGGGGTGGCAAGGGTTCGTGGGTGCAGAGGATGTTGAGTTGTCTGGAGAAATTTTGCTGGCAGGATCTAGGGCAGAAAGTTTGCAGGGTGTGTCGGAGGCAGAGTTGAAAAGGATTTTGGAGAGTATTGCATGGAGGAGAGTGAAGGAGGAATGGAGGGATGAATTGGAAAAGAAGCCCAAGTTGGTGATGCTAAAGAAAATTATGGAATTAGAAGAGGATCTGATATCAAGTTATGCTGGATGGAGGGTGAAGAGTGAGAGGAGGATGTTGTTGAAGCTCAGAGGTGGCACTGCTGCTTTTCAGGTGGAGTCAGATAGGTGGCATGGAGTAAGGAGAGAAGACAGAATGTGCAAGGAATGTAACAGCGGTGAGGTGGAGGATGTGGTACACTGGCTAGTGAGATGCCCAGTGTGGAGGAGATTACGAGAATCATTGAGGAGCCATTGTACAATCAAGCCTGGGCTAAATGAGGAGGAAGTAGCTAAGATTTTGTGTCAGGTTTGTGTTAACCGTAAAATCACCCTAGGGATCAGAGCCATGTATGAGGCAAGGTTTGGACCCTTGTAGAGCAATCTGACTTTGCTTTCATTTGCTTGGTTTCCAATCAACGTACAAACTATAGACCTGTTTAATCATGTGCATTATTCAATGGTTTCTTTTCATTTTTTATCTTATGTTCATTGTATACATGGTATGTATAGTGCTGCATAGGACTGCACTAGGTCCTAGTGGCTTAGGTGGCATGATGCCCTGAAACAATCATTTATTGATTGATATATATATATATATATATATATATATATATATATATATATATATATATATATATATATATATATATATATATATATATATATATATATATATATATACATAGTATATACAAGTCATATGTACAAGTCATACCCAAATGTCTTCTCATGCATGCAAGTCACATACAAATCCTATATAGACAATACAACTTATGTACATAGTATTTAATGTATGCATCTGCATGCAACAGAAATGTGTCAGGCTGGAGAGTTCTCAACTGAAGGAGATGGATACGAGCCTTGTCTACCCTGTCCAGATGGTGGCTGGCAGAATAAAACAAGAGCATCATTTTGCTATGCTTGTGATTATGATCAAAAAACAGGAAGAAAAGGAGCTACCAATGGTAGTGAATGTGGTACGTCTTTTCATGCAACATTAATTTACAAAAGAACCATTGGTATGAATTTTGTTCATTATTCATGTATATTTTATTGATTAATCAATCTTGCACAGTTGTATTTACTTTCGTAAAAATGTTACATGGGAGCAGCAAATTGATTTAGGCCTGTTTCAATGGCATTTAACTCAATTATTACGATAGCAAATTGGTTTCTTACCAATTTTATCAGAGCAATCCACAATTATATATATTATACCTACAAATTGATCAAAGATTGAGAAATGTTTCCATGTCAAAGTATAGGATTGAATTACTTTTATAATGAAGTGTGATATATTCTATACACATCAAAATTCAAACCCAGGTAGATAACTATTATAGATTTATGACATTGTATAATAGTTATATACTTGCACTTGCAGGTTGTATAAAGAACTCCATATGGCAAGACTGTGCACTCTCATGTTCTTGCAAGAATGGAGGCTCATGCTTGGAAAACGGTATTTGTGTTTGTCCAGAAGGATGGGGGGGCTATGATTGCTCAAATCGAGGTGAGAACATTTAAATTGGAAAATTATAAATTTTCCTGTATATTGTTGGTTGCTGACTGTTGGTATGTTCTTCATCCTGTCTTCTCAGAATGTCCGTCACGTATTTCCTGTTTTGCTGGTGTTTCTTGTGTTCTTGGGCAAGACAATGAGACCAACTGTGGTAGCTGTCCTGATGGTTTAACTGGAGATGGCATACACTGTCATCCTGGTATGTAAAGCAGACAAGCAACAGTATATGTATACATATAATTATAATATATATATATATATATATATATATATATATATATATATATATATATATATATATATATATATGTAACAAAGTTCCTTCCGACGCGAACTTCACTGAACAATGTCAAGTCAATAATTAACAAAATGCCCAACACTGGGACCAACAGCACTACAAAACTCAGGCTAACAGAACGATAAGTCAGTAATGCTCTACACACCTTTATAGACAGTGAGCTTGAACAAAAGCATAACTAAAGAAAGTGATTAAATGTGATAGGTTGAGATAAGCATAAGATTCAAAGGACATTACAAAGAACTTAGTAAGTGAATTCTAAAGGGTGACCATAGACTAGACTAAATACAAATTAAAAGGTGAACTGAGACACAGACAAACCTTACAATTACATCCAATACTTATCACAACACATGTATGGACACACCTTGTACATTACATTGACTTGACTGTACACACACACAAATAGAGTCACATCGCCACATACTTCCCCCTTTAAGATGAGGGTGAGGGGTCTTTCCTCTCACTCGAAGCCAACTGGGGTTCCTGAGAGAGACCATCTGTATTGCCATTCTGTGCACCAGGGCAATGTTTCATCTCTTAGTGGTAGGCCTGTATAGCTAAAGCCCAACGGGTCAGACGATTGTTGGTATTCTTCATCTGATGTAACCAACGCAGGGGCTGATGATCAGTCTCAATGGTGAACTGAGTTCCAAAGACGTATACAGGTGGAAGTACTTGAGGGCCCATACGATGGCAAGGCACTCTTTCTCCACAATGGAATATTTCTTCTCGGCTGGGCTTAGCTTCTAGCTGGCAAATACAACAGGGTGCTCATCTCCTTTGTGTACCTGACTTAGTACTGCACCAAATCCCACATCGGAGGCATCTGTCTGGATGATGAATGGCTTGGAGGGGTCCGCAACTTGTAAAATAGGTGCATCCACTTATAACTGTTTCAGGCGACAGAAGGCGTCTTCACACTCTTGTGACCACAAAACCTTGTCTGATCTCCCTTTCTTTGTGAGGTCCACTATGGCAGCTGCCGAATCTGAGAAGTTTGGTACAAACTTAATTCCGGTAGTACCCAACAAGACCTAGGAAGGCCCTAACATCCTTCGTTGTGACTGGACGTTGCTAAGCTACAACTGCCTCCACCTTTGAGGGATCCGGACGAAGACATCCTCCACCAACTATGTGGCCCAGGTAATGAACCTGGTTACAGGCAAACTGACACTTAGAAGGCTTGATTGTAAGACCAGCCTTCTGAATTTGAGTAAAAACTTGCAACAGATGGTCTAAATGCTCTGACCAGCTGCAACTGAAAACAACAACATCATCGAGGTATGCTCCAGCATATCTCTGACAATCCCGAAGTACTTCATTCATCAACCTCTGAAATGTTGCTGGGGCAGTATGTAAGCCAAAAGGCATTACCAAAAACACAAACAGACCAAACGGGGTGGTGAATGCTGTCACTTCCTGGGAATCTTCAGCCATCGGAATTTGCCAGTACCCTTTGGCCAAGTCTACGGTGGTAATGAAACCAGCTGGTCCTATGCTGTCAAAGACCTCCTCCACACAGGGCATGGGATAGGCATCAAATTTGGCCCCAGCATTCACCTTCCTGTAATCTACACAAAACCGCACACTACCATCCCTTTTTAGGAACTAACACAATAGGGGATGCCCAGGGACTGACCGATGGTGCGATGACTCCTGCATCTAACATCCTTTGGATCTCTTGGTGAACAACCTCCCGCTGAGAATAAGGGACTCGATAGGGCTTCTGGTGTATGGGAGTGGTATTCGATACATAAATGTGATGCTTGATAGTTGTAGTCCTCCCTGGCAAATCACTAAACAGACCTGGGAATCTGTCCAGCACACCAAAGAGCTGCTCCCTCTGTGCAGTAGACAAATGGTCCCCTAACTTAAAATCTGGCTTTGACTTCTCCAAGTTTGGCTCTGTTGGAAAGAATGCACCATCACCCTCTGTATCTTCAAAGTCACTCACATGTCCTTGTTCCATCTGAGCAAACATGTAGGGCTCCCCTTGCCTATACCATGGCTTCAATAGGTTGACATGGACAATCTTTGTCCCTCTCCTCCTTCCTGGGGTCTTAATTTCATAATCCACAGGTGAGGTCTTCCCGAGTACCTTGTAGGGTCCAGCCCATTCAAGTTTCAGAGGGTTCCCCACTCTGGGTAGCAACACCAGCACCTCCTGTCCCTCCTGGAAGGCCCTGTCCTTTGTTGACCGATCATATGCATGCTTCTGATTCACCTGGGCTCTGCCTGCTTGCACGGACACCAAATCAGCCATCTCTGCTAACCTCTCCCGAACTGTAAGTAAATGATGACCAACTGTCTGTTCCAACTGACGCTCTCCTGTCCACTCCTCCCTTAAGACATCTAGGGGCCCTCGAACTCTTCTCCCATACAGTAACTCAAAGGGGGGAAACCCAGTGGACTCCTGGGGCACTTCATGGTACGCAAACAGCAGATACGGCAAGTACTCATCCCAATCCCATTGACTTGTGCTTGTAATCCTCAGCATACTCTTCAGCATGCCATTGAAGCGCTCAACTAGCCCGTCAGTTTGGGGATGGTAGGGACTTGTCCGAATCCTTCTTATCTGTAACAACAGATAGATTTCTTCTAACAGACCTGACATGAAGTTAGCCCCCTGGTCCGTCAACACCTTCTCTGGTATCCCGAAATGGGAGAAGAACTTCACCAGCTCCTTGGCTATCCTTGAGGCCTCAGTCGAGGGCAATGGTATGGCCTCAGGATACCTTGTAGCATAATCACACAAAACAAGAATATAACGATTTCCCCTCTGGGTCCTTGGCAGGGTACCTACCAGGTCCATGGCAATCCTCTGGAAGGGCTGGGCAATTAAGGGCATGGGAATCATGCCAGCTTTTGGAAACCTCCTAGTCCCAGAGCACGACAAACCTCACACGACCTGCAGTACTGCGCCACCTCCTGAAAGACTCCGGGCCAGTAGTACATGGCAAGAATACGATTCTTGGTTTTGGTAATCCCAAGGTGCCCTCCCAGGAGGATGTCATGTGCCAAATGCAACACCATTTTATGATACTTTCGAGACAGCACCAGCTGCTCGCACATGCGTACATCTCCAGGCTGAGTCCCCTTTGGCCGCCAAACCCGATAGATTAAGCCATCCCTCTGGATAAACCTCACTCTCTCTGAGCCTACCTCTCCTTGGCCTACAACCACCCAGATCCTCTCTAAGCTAGGGTCAGCTTGCTGCTCAGCTTGCAAATTCTCGCTGACCACAGGTCCAACAGAGCATTGTACCTCGACATCACCCTCACTAGACCCAACTGACTCAACCACAACACTATCACTCTCTATCTCATCCAGTTTCTCCACAATACCATTACCACCTGGTGTACTCGACTCAATCTCAACATCTTCACCACCCAGGTCTGCACCAGCTACCTCCCCCTCAGATTCAGGTAGTCCTACTACCCCCTCCTGCTCGCCTTCCTCGAGCAGTTCATCCCTGTGCCTTCCTACACCTTCAACAACCTTTGCAGCCTTCCTAGCCCCACTGCGCATTACCACTGCAAAACTGTGCTCCCCATCTCAAGCCTTCAGGGAGATCTCTGAATAGGTCCCTTCCCAACAATACAGGCACAGGTAAACTGGGCACTACAACCACTCTAGCCACCTTGTCTATCCCATCCACCTGCAGCTTCACCTCTGCTACAGGGTAATTCAATGTATACATCCCCATGGACACACTTCACAGGCACTGACTCACCCTCCACTTCTTGTTGCCTCTGCACCAGCTTTGCATCGACTAGGGTCCGGTCACTGCCTGTATCCACCAGAACTTGAACCTGGCGCTTACCCAACTTGCATGCCATATCGAAGGTACTTTTGACTTTCTGGGTTCCACTCAATCTCTGAACAGGCCATCATTGTAGGTTTTGCAGTGGCTGTTGCCTTGGCCTCCTGTCGATTCGGGCAGTTGTACATGAGATGGCCATACCTACCACACTGGAAACATCTCTTCTCTCCTCGGAAATTTGTTGTCGACCTAGCTCCATTACGTCCACTACTCACTGTATCTTTGAAATATCCCAGACCAGGCTCTCCTGCCAACGAGTCCTTCGTTGACTTGTCTGCTTGCTGAACTGTACTTGTGCCCTTGCGAGGTAGCATGTAGTCATCTGCAAGCTCCGCCATCTGCTTCAGGGACACAGGCTTCCTATCCTTCAGCCACACTGCCAGCCTATCTGGAAGAGATTGATAGAACTGTTCTGCAATCTCAGGTCCTCGAGACCCATCTCCTGACCCTAGATCCACCTCTGAAAGTACTCCTGTAAGCGCGTCATAAACTTACGATGTGTTTCTCCTGTTCTTTTCCGATCATTTCGGAATTTCCGGCGACGGCTTTCCTCATTGATATCGTATCGTCGAAGAATGGCGTCACGTACCTTCTCAATTGTAGTCGTTGGCATCGGTTCCCGCTAAGGCAACATGCGCAGCCATTGCTTTTCCCGTTAGAAGTCCTGCCAGTTGAGTTGCCCGCATGGCCTCTTGCCACTTCTGCTGTTGGGCAACCCTCTCAAAACCGGCAAGGAAATGTTCGATGTCATCTTCCAGAGACAGCTTCTGTAGAAGGGGTTTTGGAATTTTTGCTCCTCCCTGCTTCTCCAACAAGGAAGTCATTCCGCCTTATGAGCCTCCAGGCTCAACTTTTGCTGTTCGAGCATTCCCATCATGATCGCCTGCTGAGCCTCGTGCTGCTGCTGCTGTTTCTTCAGGAGTTCAATCAAAACGCTTGATTGATCACCTTCCATCGTGATTCCTGATATGTACCTCCAGCTCCTCGTGAAGTACAACCGTTAAAGTCCTTTAATTTTGATATCCCACCGCTGCCACCAAATGTAACGAAGTTCCTTCCGACACAAACTTCACTGAACAATGTCGAGTCAATAATTAACAAAATGCCCAACACTGGGACCAACAGCACTACAAAACTCAGGCTAACAGAGCGATCAATCAGTAAAACTCTACACACCTTTATAGACCGTGAGCTTGAACAAAAGCATAACTAAAGAAAGTGATTAAATGTGATAGGCTGAGATAGGCATAAGATTCAAAGGACATTACTAAGAACTTAGTAAGTGAATTCTAAAGGGTGACCATAGACTAGACTAAATACAAATTAAAAGGTTAACTGGGACACAGACAAACCTTACAATTACATCCACTACTTATCGCAATGCATGTATGGACACACCATGTAGATTACATTGACTTGACTGTGCACACACACAAATAGAGTCACATCGCCACAATATATATATATATATATATATATATATATATATATATATATATATATATATATATATATATATATATATATATATATATATATATTCCATCCCAGTTTGTGAAAGATCCAAGAAAAAAACTGTACATGTATGGTAGTTATTGCACAGGTAATAACTACCCATGTGTTATAATAGAGTCATGCATTTTGGTGTTAATGAAATCAATAATATTGCCAATCAAGTCTACTATTAAAAATCAAATTGCATGGGATAAAAATTAGCTATTTCCCAGTTCATATATATATGCTCTATTTGCGGACATGATATGCCTATACACTCGGATGGCAAAATCAAAATACATGGACCAGTCTTGAACAGGTGCCTTGGGTCTGGAGTCAGTCCAGTCGATCCGTCTTCTATATATATATAGCTGTCACTCACATGATGGAGAGTTCGGCACCAAGTACTTCTCCCTCGGTGAGTGCAGACACCCCTGGGGTCATGAATGGTACTTCCCTCTTCTCATAAACCCCGGTCGTTTCACAGGCAAAGTCGTCAAAAGAATCCCACGTGCCTCAAGACATCAAGTGGCTTTGAAGCTGTCAGACATCTTGGACAATCTCAATGCTAGTAATCCTAGCGAATCGTGGGAGCAGCTATTTCTTTTCCAGAGGCGCTGCCTTCTGGCACCGAAGAAGGGGGTCATCGTATATAGATCTAGAAACCTAGCTGCTGTAATCAATCAAGCTTTGGCTAATGAGATGGATCCTGCATGCTCATACTCCTCCCACACATGTTCGAGGCACTAATGCAGGCAATCTTGCAGCACGAGTGTCCTCCAAGCTGGAAAATAGAGACTTTTGAGGGGCAGTCTGTATAGCGAGCACTCAGGATACCTTCTGTGTTCTGGTTGACAGATCCCTGAATTTATTGAGAGAGAAACACCCACCCCCTCACCTTGATGGGCCCTTACCCGAATTTCAATCTCCTGACACACCCCTTGTGGTATCGTCCTTTGAGGTCACCAGCTGCAGTGTACTCCTTCCCTTCTGGCTCTGCTGCAGCTCATGATGGTCTCCTTCCCCAACACCTGAAGGATCTCATTTCCCCTACCCTTGGATTGGACTCTTCCAGCTTAATTACCTCCTTGACCACCTTCATCAATAAGGTTATTTCTGGCAACGTTCCTATCTCAGCCCTGTCCGTTCTTTTTTGGTGTTAATCTTATTGGCCTCAACAAGCCAGACGGAGGCATTCGACCAATTGCCATAGGCAGCACACTACTCTGACTTGCTGCCAAATGTGTCAATGCAGCAGTCAAGGAGGAAATGGGTTCTCTCCTTTTCCCCACACAGCTGAGCTTTGGCACACCCATGGGAGCTGAAGCCACTTTGCATGCAGCCAGGTCCTATATGGGATGTTTTAAGAGAATTTATTGGTGAAACTTGACTTTCAGAATGCCTCACAGCATCCGTCGGGACTCAATGCTAAAGTCAGTCTTGGAGAAGGCCCCCCTTGTGTTTCACTTGCTTTTACATCCTATTGCCAACCTTCCTTCCTTTTTTCGGCAACTACATCATCCACTCATGCAAAGGAGTCCAATAGGGAGATCCACATGGCCCACTCCTTTCTGTTTACCTATCCAGGATTCGATCACATCACTCAAATCAGAGTTTAATGTTTTCTACCTGGATGATGGCACTCTTGGCAGGTCTCTTGAAGACATTAAGTCAGACCTCACACATCTGGAGGAGCTTGCTCCCAATATTGGGTTGAAGCTCAATTGCAGCAAATCGGAGTTGATCTGTGTGGAGGACACTACTAGAGATTCCATCCTGTCACATTTTCCATCTCTTCGTGACACACCTCCTGAAAGGGCCACTCTCCTTGGACCCCCAATTGGTGGAATTGAGGCCATTGAGATAATCCTCCAGCAGATGTCCAACCTGGAGAAGCTTGGGGAGAGGCTCAAAGTTCTTCAGGCTCATGATGCCTTGTGCTTATTGAGGAATGTATTCTCACTCCCCAAGCTCCTTTATACCCTCCGTATGGCTCCATGCTATCAGTCCATCCTCCTGTCATCCTTTGATAGCCTGCAAAGGTCTCTCCTAGAGTCAATATGTAATATTCATCTCACTGACTCTGGTTGGCTCCAAGCATCCCTCCCAGCTACATTTGGTGGCTTTGGGGTTAGAAGTGCAGTCATGCTGGCACCGTCTGCCTTTCTGGCTTCAGCTGCTGGCTGTGCTTCTCTCTCCCAGGTTATTCTCCCTAAGAGGCTGCACAACCAATACAACAATGTCTTGTATGTATGTATGTATGTATATATATATATATATATATATATATATATATATATATATATATATATATATATATATATATATATATATATATATATATATATATATATATATATATGTATATATAATATTATGTATAATAATTCATGGCCATGGGTTGGTTTCTTTGTGAATCACCTATAATAATCTTAAATAACAGCAACATACTCTGTTACTGTAACAGTTCAAATATCAATGAATTAACTTTTCATGTCCTTTGATTATTTGAGTAAAATAATAACCAATGGAAAATTTGGATGCAACCCACTACCCAAGGAAAGGGTGACATGCAGTGAACTCCTGCCTCCCTAACAGACTCAATGATTACAAAAGTCTAAGGTAATCTAGTTAGACTATAGCATGCACTAAACGCTCCAGGTAAGATGTGGCTACCCTTTCTATATACTTCCCTATCCCAGATATGAGATATATCAACCATTCCATAGTGACCAAAGACTAAGTAATCCCAATGACATCTAAAAACTTGAAGCAACTTAAAGTCAGCGCAGTTGCATTAAACAGCTGCAGAAACTTGTAAAAATAAGGTAGGGTGTCTTGAGAGTTATCCATAGGTCAGAAGGTAGAACATTATTTCTACATACTAATCTGAAGGTTACCATTTAATCCCAGTGGAAATCCACTTTTCTCATGGCTGTTCTTTCCTACAATAGACTAAATGGGCTATACTAGTAGCTTTATTTGCCTTATAGACTTATTTTACTATTAGATCTACGTATAGCCTAGTCTTTGGTTGCCCTGCTGACTGACCTATTTGATCACTATAGGTGTACAGTATATGTAAGGATTGAAGACCTCCTTTCCAAACTAACTTCATATAATATGCTATATACAGAGAGACCTTACTGTATCCGCACCTCAGATAATATCCAGTTCCCTCACATTCCACAGTAGTTTTTACTGGAGCAAATCTGGAATAATCCTAC
>CAUJGJ010000444.1:2455000-2465000 GCA_963170055.1 Halisarca cf. caerulea | reverse complement strand
ATGCAGCATTCATTTAGTTTCTCTTCAGTAACTCCTTCCGGATTTTGTTATGTTGATGGACTAATTCATGAAAAGTTTCACTCATTTCTGCAATAGCTTCTTTTGAGATGGAGTGGTCTCTACAAGCTTTCCGATAACTCTTTTTCACCTGATTCTTATCACGACGGGCTTTCTATAACGAAGATTGGAGATGAGATCTATAACGGTGTAGTACACGGCCTTCTTTGATTGATGTGGGAGAGTGCCATGCTTACTTGAGAAATAGTCATAGATGTTTTTGTTAAGGGTTGCATTCATTTCTTCAATAGAAGTGCATGAAAGAACAAATGATGGTATAACTAGTGATTTCATGAAAGCATCAGCTTCATTCCATGATTGGAAATCATTATATAGTTGGTGGGAGTTGAAGGTGTTCCTTTGGTGAGAAAGGTATGTCATAGTCAGGCAAATTTGTATGATAGTCATTATCACATGATGTTGGCATAGGCTGGACATTGTCCATTGGCCCACTGTGCTGGGACTGCAGGGGCTGAGTAATGGAGCTAGATTTATCAGCTGAAGGAAGATGGCAGGTTTTACTATTCTTCAAATGAAGATCAATTCGTTATAGAATTTGTGACATCCTGAATTTTAAAAAGTGATGGTATGCTCTTCCACACCGTTCTGGACATCTGTACAAATGCTGACCAAGCTGTTTGTAAGACTTCCCACAAAAAGGGCAAGCATCAATGGCTTATGCCATAGAATCCACCATAGGTCAAAAAATACTATGCAACTTTTGCACTAGAACAAAACTAAGGCCTAAAATAGCACTCTGAACCTAAACTAAACTAAAACACTTCACTGATCATGTGAGTGAGGATTAGTTGGATATCCTCTGCCTCTCTTCATCATATGGTCGGTAAGACATTTTTTTATTTACAACACACGTGCGCAGACCACACACACACACACACACACACACACACACACACACACACACACACACACACACACACACATATGTATGCATATTATGCATAAAAGACTAAGTATATAATTTACAGTAAATTATAAAATGCACCTGTATGTCATTAATTTATGATCACATCGATTAATTTTGTACTAATTTACTTTTGCTGCATACTATTTGCAGTTGAATGTGAACCTGGCAGTTTCTACAACAAGACCAGTAAGATCTGTCAATTTTGCCCACTGTCTCAATATCAAAGTGAATATGGCAGATCCTCATGCAAGACTTGCTCAGATGAAATGATTACTAGACATAAAGGAGCAACCTCACTTATTGAATGTATTGGTGGGTTCCAATGGTACACACATGAAGTGAAATAATTAAGCGTATGCACTCTTTGTAAATGCACAATAATTATTATTACGCCTCTAACTGACTTGTGTGTCAATGAAGTTTTACCATAAAATTCGACAGAGGTGTGCCATGCTGGGGAATACTCAACTGAATATGATGGCTATGAACCATGTGAACTGTGTCCTGATGGCAGTTGGCAAAATGAGACAGGAAAGTCTTTCTGCTACAGCTGTAACAACAGCACCTATACAGGAAGGAGAGGAGCCACTGATTCCAATGAGTGTGGTGAGCATCTGATTGTCAAATTCAAACTGCAACGGTGCCATAATAATTTAAGTAGACCGTACTTCAGTATATGATCTATACTATATAAAACACAGTGACAGTAGTCATGCATTCAGTTGGAACTTGACATTGACTAGTTCCTGCACAATTATAAATAGTTTGTATAATGATTATACTAATTTTTTAGATAGTTGAAAATGTCTGTGTTTCTTAGATTTAAACCACCTTAAAACATGATACTTGATTGAACTTGCATACCTTGGACTGAACGTATCATCAGATTTTTCATCTGTCTGCATGCATGGACTAATTACTCAATGTCATAAATCGACGAATATATGTATATTAGATATTCCCACAATACAATGTCATGCAGGACTATGTCAGGTTGGGAAGTATTCTGTTGGGAAAAATATGGGACATGAACCTTGTGAGCCATGTCCAGATGGTAACTGGCAGAATGAAACAGGAGCTTCATTTTGCTTTCCATGTGGCGATGGTTACCACACAGGAAAAGAAGGAGCTATCAGTGGCAGGGAATGTAGTGAGTGTTCATATGCATATTAATGTGTACGTCATAAGGAATACTATGGTATACCTTGAATTTGCGTGAAAAATGGTATAATGTTTTACAATTTTTGGGGGCATGTTCAGTATAATTTATTGTTGGATTTTCCATTGTAAAGTCATAGTAATAAGTATATTATTGCATAAGAATAGTGGTGGTAGTGGGGGGTGGTTCCACTACCTATGTTTATATCTGACTCAAACAGGCTTAGGATAATGCTACAAAGATTGGTTTCATATATATGTCACGTCATGGTATCCTAGATGTCACACACATACAGTGCAGTGATGTAAGGAGGTGCGGATATGTATGTGGTATTGTAGGGATATATAACTGTGGGGTCTGGGGGTATGCTCCCCAGGGAAAATCTGGAATATAACACATAAAATAATATATCACATAATATAGAATGTGGTATTTGAGACCATTTTGGATAATTCAAGGTTGATTATCACACTCACGCAGGACCTTCTAATAATTTGCACTACAGTTGGATTGTTTCGGATAGAAGCTTCCCTCCTCCCCACTGGATAGAACCCTGTAGAGTCACAATTAATGTGGTTCTTAGAATCTATACCTTAAAAATTCGTGAAGAATGGTGTAATATTTTACAAATTTTCGGGGCATGTTCAGTATTGTTGTTGGATTATCCCTTTTGAAGTTACATTGCATATTGCATAAACTTTAGGCTGCCCCACCCCTCCACCCCGGTTCTACTGCCTATGTTTATATGTATTCTCTGAAAATGCGCAGTACATTTTCTAGAATGCACATTTAATTGGGATTGCTGATTAAACAGTGTTGCATACTAGCGCCAAGCGCTAGCTGTATGTTACCCTGTCTATATATAGATCATGCAAGTCCCAGATTGCACATTGTACAGATTGTGCAAGTCCGGTGCACATTGTACAGATTGTGGAAGTCCCAGTTAGGGTGCACATTATATTATAGAATGCACAAGTCCTACGATTGCGGAGTCTATAGATTTCACAACCCGTGTAGCCTACACATTCTGTAGAATGGGTGTCATTGTATAGATTGGCATGCATTTTAGGCATTCTTAAAATTAACTATTAAATCAGTGTTATACACAACCATGAGGGATTCTGTTTTTACTGCATAAAACCCTCGAGCATGCATGTGGGTACGTATGAAACACTTAAAGCCCAAAAGCAATATAAATCAACCACCCCTGAAGCACAGGCACCCAAAAGCAATATAAATCAACCACCCCTGAAGCACAGGCACAGAGCTTATTGCTAATTAATGCTGGCAAATTAGGGAATTCTTCTGGATTATCCCTGTTTAATGAGTAGTGTGTGTCGAATATATGCAGATGAAGCTACATTTAATAGGTGTTCTTTTCAGAAGGTATTTGAATGGATTTATATTTTGTGCTGGCCATAATGATTCCTGATTTGCAGGTCAATTTTGTTTGGCTAACATACTATATCCTGCATTTCTGGATATAGTTTTAGTAACATTAGTAACAGTAATAGTAACATTAATTTTAGTAAGACTTTAAGTTAGTAATAGTAACATTTACTAATATTTCACAAACAGATATATAATAGTGGCTAAAGCATATAATGTCTTGTCTTATGGCATGAAATCATAATTGTTCCTATTATTTGTAGGTGTGTGTGAATCTGGGAGTTTCTACAACAAGACCAGTAAGATCTGTGAACTTTGCCCACTGTCTCAATATCAAAGTGAAAGCGGCACTTCCTCATGCAAGACTTGCCCAGATGAAATGATTACTAGACGTAAAGGAGCAACCTCACTTATCAAATGCATTGGTGGGTTTCAATGGTATACACATAAAGTGAAATTAATGCGTGTGACTTGTGCGTCAATGGAGTCATACCATATAAAATTCAACAGAGGTATGCCATGCTGGGGAGTACTCAACTGAATATGATGGCTATGAACCATGTGAACTGTGCCCTGATGGCAGTTGGCAAAATGATACAGGAAAGTCTTTTTGTTACAACTGCACCAACAGCACCTATACAGGAAGGAAAGGATCAACTGATTCCAATGAATGTGGTGAGAGAGCACCCACAATATTATATGTACTATTGAGCACTTACAAACTGTGTCATAATGCACAACACATGCACCAGTCTACGTTATACTTTAAAATGCAGTTTTCTGAATTTTGCTCATAAATTCTTACAACTTGATCAAAAGGGCATTTTTTTCTTGAATAATGGCCTTTTAAAAGTATACTATATAGTGTATAGATGTAAGATGGCTGTATATATATTACACTACTTATACTATATATACTCATTGACAAGTAGACCCAAATACCAATGTGTATATACGTACAGTAACTATCATTGATCAGATCAATTACCTGATTCAGTTCACACGAATGTACACACACACACACACACACACACACACACACACACACACACACACACACACACACACACACACATGCACACACACACACACACACACACACACACACACACACACACACACACACACACACACACACACACACACACACACACACACACACACACACACATGCACACACACACACACACAAACACACACACACACACACACACACACACACACACACACACACACACACATACAACCCACACACACACACACACACACATACTCAATAAGTATGCCTAAATTTTATCTATATTTTACAATTTCACACTTGAACTAGGACTATGTCAAGTTGGGCAGTATTCTATTGGGAAAAATATGGGACATGAACCTTGTGAGCCATGTCCAGATGGTAACTGGCAGAATAAAACAGGAGCATCATTTTGTTATCCATGTGGCAGTGGTTACCACACAGGAAAAGAAGGAGCTATCAATGGCAGGGAATGTAGTGAGTACATGCACTTGTTAATTTACTAGACATTATTATCAAAAGAATAATATCCAAAAATTATACAAAATGTATAATACAAAAACAAGCGATTCGAGTTTAAAAAACTCGTGGGCCGCCTACGGCCCTGGAAACTCGAATCGCTTGGAAATCGTCGTTATTGACTAAAATAATACTTCGAAGAACTCTTCTGGTCGAAAAGACTCTTCGCTGATAAAATCAGGAGCAAACGAATGAATTTCACCGAAAAATAGCCGAAAGATTACGTACCGACTTTGCGTCTGCCATGTTGTTGACATATATGTATATATATATATATATATATATATATATATATATATATATATTGACATCGTTACGGACGTTCCGGACACTTCCGGTGAAAGTAAAAGCAATATAGGGCCGCCTTCCGGCGGCCCAATAATTTGTATAATAGTTCCTGTGATGTAAATCCTCTACTTTGCCAAATTTTCATTTGCAATTCTTAATTTTCGTGGATTTTGGAGTAAAACACTTTTGAAATTTATCTATTTTGTCTATTGTGTGTTGATGTCCAAATAATATAATTGTTCAGCTGGTATCCAGCACCAAAGGCAGCACATAAATAGTCACCCACATCTTTCCCTTCGTCCCATAAATAAAGAAAAATGTAGACAAGAATTCTTTGTCCACAGCAAGGTAACCATGCAGCACTGTTGTCAATAGTGCTCATGCACTGCATTGCACTGCATATTGCAATTTTCTGCTTTTTGTTACTTGCTAGCCAGAGTTAGGTATCCATATTTCATGATAACTATTATAGCCTCTATATATTAGTTGCTATTTACAAATGGCATAAACAAAGATTGCAGCGGATACAGCAGTTTTGGCCGCTGCACTTTGTTCACTAGCTTGAATATTTTGTGGGCTATTAATGGTGCTATTCTTAGCTATGATCAGTAAAGTTATTCATAGCTAAATTAGTATTGCCTAATTAGTTCAATCATCTCTCCACGTGGATCATTGTCACCAGTGCAGAGGTGTATCCTGCAGTTGGAGTGAACAAGATGTGATTTTTAAGTTATACTATGCCCGCACCCGATCGTCCTAGAAGCCTTTCCTTCCCAAAGTGATCCTTTGGGAAGAACACAGAAGCAAAGCAAAGTTTTGATGGCCTGCCACTTCAAAATTGTTTTCTATGCCCCTGTACATAACGAAGAAAATTCAAACAAAAAACACAAGACATCTAGAAAAAGAGCAACAAAGAGAAAGGAAAATTGACAATCCAATTCAAGGAAAATGTCAGAGCTGAAGCTGTGGACACCAATTGCCATTGATTTGAGTTCAGCACGAAGTCAAAGAGCATTCAAAGAAGAATCTTGGAGATAAATAAAGCCTGGTGAGTGGGCAAGCCATGGACGAATGATGACTTGAAGGACCCTGGAAGCTGTTTCTGTGAAACATCAAAAAGCATATTATGCAGTGATGTGATATCCTGCATGTGCCTTGTGTCAGCTTTGATGCAATTTTCTATGTGTGGGTTTGTCGTCCATAATGTTTAAAGTATTGAGTGAATCTGAAGTTCCATCTGTGTGGCCGCTGCGTGTACTTTTAAAATTTTCTACATAAGATTTAACAATAAAAGAAAGCAGAAATACTATGGTTCAGCGACTTGCTCCAGAATTTGAGTTGATGAAGAAACGTATGGTACCGGTCAAGTGAGATTATGTTTAGGTGCACTTCACCCATTTTTAACATGTCCAAGGAAGTATTTACATGGGGGTCACCAACGGGAAACAGTGTCATCAACCCTGAAAGAAAACGAGCGAAGAATCAAATTGCAGGATCAACAAATGCAAAGCAAAAATGTGGTCATTTTGGTCTGAAGGAAGGCAAGAGTCAGGATGAAGTAAATAATGTCAGAGGCATTCTTGTTGAGAAACTGGAGTTGGAGTTCGAGCAAATCAATATTCACAAGGCATTTAGGTTAGGGAAAAAGCCATGTAGGATGGCGGTGCCCGCCCACTGTTGGTAAAGCTGGAAGACATAAAGTGCAAATCTGAGATTATGAACAGATGCCATCTTTTAAAGGAATCGGGTAATTTCATCAACCAGAACTGTTCAGCTATAAACTTGATGGTATATAGCCATTGCAATTGCAGGGATGAGGAAAGTGAAAGAGGATGGATGCAGTGATGTCCTGATGTTGGCTGGCTCCAATCACGGTTTGCAATTGCATGATGATTTTGAACTCAACATTGAAAACTAAAGTGAAGATTAGATACCAGGCACTTGTTATTTGTAGTGTTCATGTATGGTGGTACTTCACCAGTGATTCTCACCATAGTGCAAGTTCGTATGTAGCACCTCAGTATTAAGCATAATACGTATACACAACTCCTATATAATTGTGAGTGTCGTTATTCTTCCATTCTGCCTTTTAATTGAAATTTATTCCAATCACACCACACATATACTTGTATGTACCATGGTGTAATACGGTCAGACTATTGCACAACAGAGAGCTATGGTCATGAAATTTAAGCTTGTGATAATTTATGCCTATCCTCCTCAAACATATCAAACAATTAAAATTCAGTGATTATTATAGCAAAATTTTGCATCATGGGGTATAGTGCACATCTGGATGAATACAATGTTCAGCTAGTTCCACAGCTGCTGCTCTGACACCCAATTGCAAGATGTAATAGTGCATGTACTACCACATTGAATCGATATGACTTGACAATGTTGAAGACTGTTAAGATATATTCCTCCTTCAAGTCTCCTTTCACATCTACTAATTAGCTGCCTAATCAAGTATAATACAGCTAGGGAATTCATGTGCACCCTTTGTTGCACATGCACAAGCACGGACATATAATCATAATAATATTATTATAATAGATCCATGCATGCATACAAGAAATGGTCCAAGAGCTCCTAGATTATACCACATTACTCTGTCCTTAACCATATTATTATCATCATAATACATTACAGTGTTTTGGATAGATTAGACTTTTTATTTCATTTAACGGAAGTTTGATTCCATTAAACGGATATTACATTACAATTAGCAAAAGTACTCATGTATAAAGTTGTATATATCAGAAATATGCTGAGAAACATTTGCCCATAGCCTTTTATAGATTTCATTTGAAATTACTCCAAACTTGAGCCATAGTACTTTCAATAATTGCAATACCATAATATATTAATAATGCGGAAAATCGAATAAATTAAACTTTAGAATCCTTTACAAAAATGATTTGGAAATGAAACATCCATTAAAACAATCAAAAAATGACTGCATATAATTACAACTATTATAATCACTAACTATGTTCATAATTGCTGCATACATTGTGTTGTTTTTGTGATAATAATGCCACTCTTCTCTGCATACACACTTGCCTTTGTATTCAATATTCCTTATAATACAGTGCAGTGCAATCCTGGACGTTTCTATGATCCTACCAAGATGATTTGTGAACTTTGTCCATTGTCCCAATATCAAGACAAAAGAGGTCAGAGGTCCTGCAAACCATGCCCTAAAGGATATTTCACAACAAGTCAAGGCACTACAACAAAAGCTGAATGTGTTGGTAGGATCATTATTATAATTAATGCAAGATTGTGTCAATATACATAGTAAATTATGCATAATACCATTAAGTAATATAACAAGCTAAATTACCATAATGCACTATTCAGAAACTCAATTGCCTCTAATTGACCATATCAATTTGTCTGTACTATTACTATTGTTAAATTCAGATTCTTCAATTTTAGGCTGTGAAGTATTTTGCCATATGGGTGTGGAGTGCCAACTAAATGAGACTGGTGGGGTACTTTGTGGTAATTGCCCCAAAGGTCTCACAGGAAATGGAGAAAACTGCTACCCAGGTATTTTCAATAAAAATTACAAAAACTCTTTGTTCATGTATATATTGGAAGTAGCATCCTATAAAGATATATATCTATATCTCTATCTATCTATCTATCTATCTATCTATCTATCTATCTATCTATCTATCTATCTATATATATATATATATTATATATATATATATATATATATATATATATATATATATATATATATATATATATATATATATATATATATATATATATATATATATATATATATATATATATATATATATATATATATATATATTATATATATATATATATATATATATATATATATATATATATATATATATATATATATATATACATACATATATATGTACATTCTATTGACACTGACAGACACTTTTTAGAATTATTTTTTTGATTGTTTGTATAATTAGAGCAAGTACAGTAACTTAGTTCATTTTTCCCTTGGGGAGCTTACATCACTGTACTTTGCCATATGTACTGATACAAATATATATATATATATATATATATATATATATATTATATGTAATATATTAGATGGTGCCCCATTAATATTTATTTCTGGATCTGCCCCTGAAATTGAGGATATTGTTCTCATTACACAAGTCACATTTGGTCAAAATTATTGTATTAAAAATTACAAATGCATGCTTTTTCTTTGATGTTCACAACACCGCATCATACAACAAATTTTGAATAATACATATAAAATGAAATCAGAATAAATACCTTTTCCTTGTAGTGTGCAATGATGTGTACATTACATCATATCTGCTAAACTACAAATCACTTGGGAAACGTTCCATAATACTGGTATCGACAGATGACACCACAGTAGTTGATGTGACTGTGGTTGGAAGCTACACATTATACAACCTGACGTCTGGCTCACCATTAAGACTGGAATATCCAACATCCGCAAAGACTGTAGCGATATGTACCGATACTGATGCTGACATGACTGTAGTTGGAATAAACAGTGAATCTGGGTCTACAGATGCATTTTGGATACCCAGGCTCCCCAATACATATCAACGTGAAACATATATGATCATGACTCCTAAAGTTTCATCAGCTT
>CAUJGJ010000444.1:2387500-2450000 GCA_963170055.1 Halisarca cf. caerulea | reverse complement strand
ATAGGCACACTATCATGAAGATACACAGTTACACTATTCAGTACAGTACACACAAACTAACATGCACAAAGTAAGGCACACACGTGCACCCACAAGCAGCAATGTTAGGTGTAAGTTTACACAGAGGCGTCATGGGTGGCCAAGATTGTGGTCGCATTTCCTCTCTGTACGGCCACCACAATCCTTTGCATGAGATGATGGTGTCACAGAGGATCAGAATTAGGACACATTGTCAAACAAGAATTACTAAACGCAGGCTCAAAACAGATTAACAATACTGTATACCAATTATTATTATCATCATTTTTATTGACCAAAGCTGCTAAATTAAATAGACCATTGTACATTTTCAATAAGGGAAGCGTCGTTAGAGAGCACTACATGTACAAGTCTGTTTGGACATCCTTTGTTTGAAAGAGCTTTAGGTGAGAGCAGAGAACGGCCAGCACTCTGATTCCGTTCAAATAGAGGACGATGTTGCATTTTTAATAATCCTTCCGAGTCATACACTATCAATTTGAACTTGAATTTGATGTTGTATGGCTTTCTCTTTGACAAACGTAATTAACCTTCTCTTAATTGTAGATAATCCGTCATGGCATTCATATCCAAAAATCGTGCCTCGAAGTGGAAAAGACCGTTCGTTATATTGCAGGAGTACCGGCGTATATTCCAACCCAGCTTCTATTAAAGAAACGTTTAGTTGACACCCAGTTTCTATTTGAGCTGCGGCCTCAATTTGAGCCCAGCTTTTCTTCGAACAAATACAGTACTTGTGCTCCAAGCATACAAATGCCCCCCCCCCCCCCCCCCCATCACTTGTTTCCTTATACCCATGCATGCATTACTAAAACAACAAACGTAGAGGGAATCCATTTCCACATTCCTCAAAAACAGATTGAGAACACAGAACTCAGTGTAGATCAAATTATTATGCATGAAAAAAATTTCTTGGCTATAAATTTCGTGATTTTCACAATAAGAAGGGATCTGCAAAATTATTCATCTGCGAACTTTAATGAAAAAGATGACTGCATGCTGATGGAATCATCTACCAGGCACCTTTGCTCATAGGATTTATATGCTCACAATATGATAGCTTTTAAAGGAGAACTGACACCAAATACAGTGGAGTCTGGATAAGTCGAATTTCTTGGGACATATAGAAAAATTCTACTTATCAGAAATTCTACTTATCCAGAATTGAATTAAATATAATATTTTAATAAAAGAAATATGTATATTTCATTAATACATAAAGTACATAACACCAATACAATATTATGAATATTCCTACAACTTCTTATAAATATAAGACCAAAAAGCTGCATGCAGTGCTTCCTAATTTGTAAAGAAATCTAAAAGACTTGTTTGAACCTTCTTTTTGTGAGCAACAATTTCAACAAGTTGTTTGATTCCTGTAAGTAATGGTTCACTGTTGACAACTTCTGTATCTTGCTGCATGAAAAAAGCTCTCAGTGTATCAATTGCAGTAAAAGCAGAAGTAGATCTCACATGCTCTACAGCTTCACCGCAGTCATCATCATCATCTTCACTATCACATTCTTGCTGCTTCATAACAGTGGCCACAATGGTGTCATTACTGACTGGTGATGCTACAGCGAGATGATTATCTACATTAACGATATCCGTGATATCCACATTGTCATTGACAATGTTCTTCTCCTTCAATGCTTTCAATATTTCTTCCTCATCATCGATTTCAGTGCTCTCAACCTCATCATTTGTGACATCTCCAAACACAAACCCAGCCTTGCCAAAACAGTTTGCAATGGATTGTTGGGTAACTGACTTCCAAGCACTTTGCAGCTTTATCATGGCATCTAGCAAAGAAATAGAAAAGTCGTTGGCAGTGCCACCTTCATCCATATGATGTATCAGCTGCTTCATCATCTCTTTTCTATAGTGGCACTTGAGGTTATAAATAATGCCTTGGTCACAAGGTTGCAACTTTGATGTCGTGTTGGGTGGCAAGAAGACAAGCTCTGTTGCCTTAAGGTTAAGTACCCGAGGATGTGCTGGGCAGTTGTCTACAACCATCAAAACTTTCCTCTTTTGGCGGTGCATTTTCTGGTCAAACTTGCGCAACCATGAAGTAAAAAGTTCACTATTCATCCATGCCTTGCGATTGGCCTCATACTGTGTCGGTAACTGTTTGATTCCCTTGAAGCATCGCGGGTTTTGAAACTTTCCTATTACAAGTAGTGGGGATTTATCAGAACCATCTGCATTAGCACATACCATTGCTGTTACACGCTCTTTGGATTTTTTGCCTCCACTGCAAGACTCCCCTTTGAAAGCCATCGTTTTGTCTGGTAGCAATCTCCAGAATAAGCCAGTTTCATCTGCGTTGTACACATCCCGTGGACTGTACCCTTTCAGCAACTTTGGCAACACCTCAGTTTTCCATTGATCTGCTTCAGTCTCATTTACTGATGCACTTTCCCCGCAAACCGACTTAAAAACGATATTGTGTCTTTTCTTGAATCTGTCTAGCCAACCCACACTACAGCTCCACTGCTCATACCCCAAATCTTTGGCTAAAGACTCTGCCTTAGCGATTAAAATGGGACCGCTGATTGGTGCGTTCCCTGAACGAGCGAACGAAAACCACTTCAGCAATGCGTCATCAACATCGTCACGTTTTGCATCTCGCTGCCGTTTCTTCTCAACATTAGTCTTTCCTCCATAAAAAGCCTCACGATATTTCTCTTTGTTTTTGAGAATGGTGGAAAGCGTGTTAGGTGGAACGCTGAAATCGGCCGCGATCTCCTTTTTCTTCTTTCCACTTGGGCAGCCCTCCACAGCCTCAATCAGTTCGATCTTCCTCTTCAAAGACAACGTTTGCAGCTTACGTCCAGACATCGCATACAAATCTACAAGTTTCTACCAAAGGTTCATTAACAGGTACTCAGCCCTATCACACTTCGAGATACAGGATAACTCGATTTTCTTACAGGATTCGTAATCTATAGCGTCGAGTTATCCGGAATTTCGTGTTATCCGAAGTCGAGATATGCGATCAACAATGTATGGGAAGAGATATAGGTTCAGAAAGGGACTACAAAATAATTCGACATAAGCAGAAATTCGAGACAACCGAGTTCGACTTATGTGGACTCCACTGTAACAAGTTGTGCTCAAGATGTAGGGATATATGTAGAAGTATCTTGGGTGATGATCATTTTCCTATTGGTCGTATAATAAGGAGTTATTCTTAGCTCAAAGAGTCAAAAAAGCCCTGCGCAGGTGAGTTATGTGCATATTGAGGGAAAATTCAAAATGGCCGCCGTAAAAGTTGGTCACAAATACACCCCCTTTTTCTTCTTTCGCAATGAATAATATGGAAAGGCAAAGGTGAAAGACTCTATTTGAATTCTTTAACTCTCCATGTCTCCACTTTGTTAACTTCTAAAGAGCGTATCGAAGGAGAAATCTTGAACTGATTTGAAGTATACGATTTTAACTTCATCCCAAAACGCGCCGTATTTAAAGATTCTGTGGAGACAAGCTATCTACGGCGAAGAGTTCTTTGGAACGGTAGCTAACTTTTCACCGTAGCGCCTTAAGAAATTCCACTTTGTTCCGAAGATGTGCAAGGTTTTCTGGTCTTTTTGGGAAAATACTTCACAAACACGTGCACATAAAACGAAAGGAACAAGCTTCTAAGAGGCGCTACGGTGAAAAGTTAGTCTTACCCTTTGTTAACAAGCTTGTAAATTCTCGAAGCTCCAGCGGGTCGTTTTCATCGGCGCGTTTTGAGAAGAAATTTAGCTCCTGCAAATATCCTTCTTCTTCTCTTAGTCACGCCAATGTCAGGTGACTTTGGCGCATACGTCACGAATAGGTACTGTTCACGGTAGCTGCAAGCTGGCTTAGAATACACGTGTGTATTCATCTCTCAATTTTTCTAGCAGCTATATCTTGTCCCTGACTCCAACGATTCAACAGGCAACTATTATTGCCGTTCAAAGCATTTGGATAGTGCTGAACGAAGGTTAGGATAAGAATTGTCGGTTAGTTACCCCCTGCGTGGTTTTGTATGAAATAATGCCCCAAGATGCTCTTGAGATCACTTGTTGTAAGGTACTGATACTGATAAGCCTAGTGAACAGTCTATTTGTAAACATTTGAGTTATTAGTACGCACAATATCAGCGTACAGTTCACTCAGTTCATCAGTAATCCGTACCACGCAACAAGCGATTTCAACGGCATTCGCTCCTACAAAACCACGCAGAGGATACCTAACCCGACAATTCACAATAAATACACAAAACCTAACCGTCGTTCAGCACTAGCAGTGGTTCGGATCCTTTTTTTAGAGGAGCATTCACCAACGCGTCACAACTGGTCATCCTTTGGTCACGCAAATCGCGCATGATCTGGCTCGCAAAGGCGTTACAATGTAATCACATTCCTTATTACCACAGAAACGCCCCTTTACAGTTCAATGTGCACATAACCTACCTGCGTGTGACGTCACCATTTAGAGCACCATGTTTTCTTTGCTGACGACGTCAAATGGTGCAATTGGTAGCATCCTACCATTCGCGAAGTATGGTGCTCACTGTCAAATTCAACCAAAACTATGCTGTATTTGGCTGTCACAGCAGCAGTAGCGTATTTCACCCAGTAGAACTTTTGATTGTTCCCAATGAAGTATTCAAAGCAATTGAAGTGGTAGCAAGCCAATCTAAAGCTCAAAAAATGTGCACTTTGTCTAATGCCACTCATAAGTGCCCTCTGATTGCCTCCTACCTCCCTGTTCGGCTACTCAGAAGGATTTCTTCAAGGTACATATTCTTAAGCAGAAGACTAGTTTAAGTAGCCATTCCGAAGATACTTTTATTGCTTTGTCATGCAACCAGTGAACAACGTCCCACAGAAAGAGAACTGCCGCCAAATGCAAAGTTAAACCATAGACAGTCGTTGCGGTCGATTTGTCGTTAAGTGGAGATGGCATAGACTGCCAAATAGTTTTAAAGGTATTTTGTACCATTTTCCTTTCAGTGGAATACACAAACATTTTTAAGAACTAAGCTTTCATATCTTATGCAATGTGAACACAGTATGACAGTACAAGCAGGCATAATTGCTTTCTAAGACTTGAGTGAGTGCTTCAAAAAAACAATCTGAATGACTGGACAGTCTGGTGTACAATCTATGTGATGAACACTTAAACTGAGGAAGTAGTATGACTATGCATTGAACTAGGTGATATGGGCTCAAAACCTACTTCAACCATACCTACCAAAGGTTTGGGCCGTACTGTCACCGAGAAACGCTGCTTGAACGTATGTGTGATGCAAGAATACACGAAAAACGCTCTTTTATGAAAAGGGTGAAATACTTTTGTGTTTACGACTACAAAAAGCAGTATATGTGGATTGATTCTCGGTACAAACACAAAGGTATGCTCAAATCGCTCATTCTAATAAATGCAATAATGCGCTGTTTGTCACTAAAACCGAAATAGTCTTATATATTCGTGCCATTCTCTATGGTTAAAAAGTGCTTCCAAGTTGCACAGCCGTATCCCTTCAATACAAACAACCAGCAAGATGCTACCAATGATGTTTTCTGACGTCACAACCGCAATTAAACATGGCGCTCTAGTGGCAGAAGTTTGAGGTCGCCATATAACTTGGATGATGATCGTAAGCAAGTTTGAATACCTGTTTTAATTAAGCTTATTGAAGTATATTTAAGGTTTAGTAACATAGAAAGGACATCGAAATTTTGATGTCAGTTCCCCTTTAATATAATATGTACAGTGCTTCGTTGGATTCACTGTTTCAAGCTAATGGAGCCAAAGAATTGCCAAGAGGACTACAGTCCACCTGCTAGACCTTGCCATGCCAACTACATCCTATAGTCAAGGAAAGATACAATTTCACTTATTAGGACATTAATTGTCAAGTAAACGCATCCAAAGACAAAGAGGACCAGGTCCTGTTGTTGTACGAATCTGTAGCCAGAGACTACAAATTTTAATGACCCCCAAAATGAGGCTACTAGCGAAATGTTTGTACTGTGAAAATCTCTTGAAGTATGTGCTGCAATGGAATAGTAACTTTTGATGAAATGTTACTAATTTTAATCAGAAATTCTATGCATGCAACCAATTAATCAATTTCAGTCAATTGAGGCATCCAAAGAACACTACCTGACATGTACGTATACCTTCTGAGCAACAACATGAAAGCTTCAACTTCAAGGACAGTTTGAAGAATAATATTATTCCAGTGGTACATGGAGGATACACTTTATACTTTCATGATTATCTAATTTTTTGGTCTTGCTGTATATACTAACTGTAATTCAGTAATTACATCTTCGGGCCCGTATACGCAGGAATCCCAAAAGGGGGTTACATGAGCGAATTTTCAAAATGAAGTTAATTATTTACGGCTTTTTCATACCTTCAACAGCAGTTTAAGGATGAATTTTGTAGTAGCATAGTATTTCTCAACTTGTAACAAGGCCCATAATTGTATAATAGTATTGTGTCCAGAATAACAATTCAGCTACTGTACATATTTTTGGCATTGGTATCACTAAACAATGACGTCATTGAGGTGTGAAATAACGTCATCTATAATCATGGCTGCACATCATCACCTGATATCCACTATTGGAAAACAAAGTACATTGGTCGAAATTTTATAGAGACTTTACATTTCAACTACACACAAGGTTATACTAAGATTTCATAGCTGATATCACGGATTTGGGGGATCATTATTGGTGATCTGCCTAGGCTTGGCTAGGTATTGTACTAATAGAGTGCCTTGTGTAAAACTATGGGGCTCTTTCAGGGGGGGGGGGGGTGGGGGGTTCGTCCGAACCCCTCAAATCCCCATGTGTACAGGTCTGATTTTTAATCATAATATGGGATAACAAATAGTACTTAAAAATCATAATATTGTAGTCCTTACCAATGAATAAGAACCTTTCCCACTGTTCTTCCTTCGTCAATGAAAGATTCACACTTCTGATATTGTTCAAGCAATGACACTTCTTCAGTATCCAACATATTTACCCTCAAGTAACTAAAATCCTACGTTAGTAAAGAACAATGACATTCATTAGCATGATGCATGACAATTTTCTAGGCAAATCCTGCAATAGTAGGAATGTGACTATGGACGGTACGTATGTGCATTAAATTTTCATGGGGCGAAAGTTTAAATTGTAAATTGTGAATTTAGTGACTTCCGCATTTATAAATTTGCAAATGGCCATGTTTCACCATTGCACAATAGCCGGATTTACTTTTACAGGTATGAAATTTTGTGCATAAATGACTTCCAATCCACAACAAGAGAGAATACAAAACCCCTCAAAAATTACAATGCATAAGGCATTGTATGAAATTAATGTGCTAATAGGGACATGCATGCATGGCTTACTACTCTCTCTTCATTCGTTAAGTTTTTCATTGGTAACAATACTTTCAATTTGAAAATGGGACTAATTCATAATGATCCTTGAAATTTAAGGCCATGCATGCTGCGCGTTCCAAACCACAGAATCCATGTATGTGACTAGTATACAATCAAAATGGAATTCTGTAAACATGTGACACAGTACTTGTTAAGTAAGACTTCAGTGGAGGGCAGTTCAAAGGTCTTGTCAAGAACATGTTGAGTTAAACCTGAACAAGAAGGAGTTCTGATCTACATAAACTAGATTCTATTTAAAGATGGAAACTATGTATACATGTATGAGTGACAACAATTCATTAAGATCAATAGTGCTATATATATATATATATATATATATATATATATATATATATATATATATATATATATATATATATATATGTATACAGACTTAGTACAAATCTGCACCTGAGGAAAGGCATTCTCCAAATTGTATCCGACATTTAGAATATGAGTTATTTTCAATGAATTCAGTAAGTCTTTGTCAAAAGCAGCATTTTGGGAGGAGACCACGAGGTTGTTCATAACTGTTCCGATAACTTTGTCAGGAGCATGGTCAACACAGTAGCCACAAGAAGTAGTTAATGTCCTAACCTCTTCCACTCATCTAGTAGTAACTAGTAGAACCTCTTATTACACAGTCCCCCTACATACCAACCATGCATTACCTTACCTGGCTTAGGAGGGTGATCATACAAAGAACCCCTTCTTGGAATAAGGGGGGTGTGGGCCCACCCCCCAGGTGCCACGTGCCTCTGCCTGCCGAAATGTGCCTGCACTGCATGCATGCGTATAACTTATACTACCGGAGTAGTTAAAGCATTACCACTTATTTTGCACCTGGGGGACTACGACCCAGATCCTTTGTCAAGAGACCCCAGGTGAATTTACTGTGCAGTGGTGTTGTGCATGTATTGAGTTAGTATAATATTATATTGACTATAAGTTACCCAACCATTCCCACAAATTGAACTACAATGCCAGTGAAACAAAACACAACAAAAAACTACAGATTAGCTAACCCGCATGTAAGCAAGAACCGCAACTGAGGTTAGTTGTTAAGAGGTTGGTGGGGGGATGGCACCTCTGGTGAGCTGGGATGATACCTTGGCCAACTCCAGTTCCGATGAACGGATGTAGCGTTGGTAAGCAAAACTCTGCCAGCGGCCTAAGATCTTAATGGTTGACTCTGGGACTCCCACTGTGCTGGCTGAGGTGGCTGCACCAATTCTGAAGCTGTGGCCATTGAACTTGGATCCTTGGAGCCCCTGTGCTGAAAGGGCTGTCTGGATCTGTTGAACAAAGTAGGACCGTCTCAAAGGCTGCCTTTCTTGTGTAATAAATAGGGGGCCATCTTGATTCCCTCGCTCTGTCAGGTAGTCTATCATGGCTGAAACCGGACAAATGTCTTGATCAGTTGACCCCAAAACTACCTGAGATCCTTGCCCGTATTGGTCCGTCTTGGATTGCTTGATCATAACCCTACAAAGAAGTAAGGATGTAGATTGGACCAGTTGTACGTCGCCTACCGTGAGGTGGCGGGATGGGTCAAAACTAGCGTTGTCTGGTACAAGGAACTCTGCACAGCGCAGGAACCCAAAGAAGCCTGTACAACAGGCTGCCCATATCATCCTATTGTTAAAAGAAAGTGGGCTCTGAGCTAGGTAAGCCTTAATGCGACGCATTAGTGAAATTGTTATGGGGAGGCGCTGTCTTGCCCCATCGGGCCCAGTCTGCATTCTTCTGACCCCCCTGAGAAGAATCTTCATGTGTGGTGAATAGAAGGTGGGGTTGGTGCATGAAGGGTCTAACAGGATATGAAAGTATCTGAGAGCAGCCAAATATGATTCAATCGTTGACAATGAGAGGCGTTGAGCCCCCAAGTAGGCCACGAACAAAGTCACTGACTCTTGGGTTATTGGGGTTGGAGGTATGGAGAACTCCTCAGTAAAGGCCAAGTATTTGGACCACCCACAGCGGTACACCCTCCTTGTTGACTCGGCCAAGCCTGCCTCCAGAAATTGCTGAACATGACTCTCCAGCTCAGAGAGGTCCAATCGGCTGGCTCTACACACAGAAGATGGATGAGTGTTCCGGGGACCTGTGTGGGGGAAGGGGAAGAGGATGGAAACTGACCGCGAAAGGCCTCAATTCTACCCCTGGACAGATGGTCTGCCCCCACATTCCTGGTGCCAGCTATGTGTACTGATTGGAGGCGAAAGTCGAATTGGGTTTGAAAATAGGCAATGCAGCGGAGCATGTTACATGCCTTGGGGTCGTGGGCATGGAGGGAATTTAATTGCGCAACCACTGCCACGTTGTCTGAGTGACAAAGTACTGATCTACCCGCCCACTGGGGGCCCCAAACTGCAGTTGCAAGCACTATGGGCACAAGCTCCTTTAATGCTATGGAGCCAAGGTCAGTTCCTGAGGGCCATTGGACCTGAATCCAGTTGGGTGGGGCCCATGCCCCACAGCCCCATGAGCCTGAGGCGTCAGTGAATATGTGAATCTCTGGCTGACCTAGAGCAAGGAACTGGTGAGTGGAGACCCCTGGCCATGATTGTAGCAGGGAATACCACCAAGCGATGTCTGCCTTGGTTGCCTTGTTGAGACGCCATGTTGTCCCTGGTCTGGCGCATCTGAGGGCGTGAAATAGCCCACTAAGAAATGCCTTGCCCAGAGGGCACACCTTTGTCGCATGGACTAAATGCCCCACTAACGATGCCAGGATTGATGTGTCCTGAATACGTTTGGCCTCAACAAGGTTACCCAAAATGGACTTCAAAGCCTGTTGCTTTGATGGAGGCAGGGATACCATTAGGGGGCAGGAATGGAGCTGAATCCCCAGGAATGACAGATTCACCCCTGGGCCCTCGACTTTGTCAGGTGCAATGGGGACGCCCAACTCTTGACATGTGGCCAGAGTAATAGCCAGTGCCCGTGTACACTCTAGGGACCCCGGTGACCCTAACAAGAGAAAGTCGTCAAGATAATGCACAATGGCACGAACTCCCCTCTGGTGCAGCACCCAGTGTAGTGCTTCAGCCAGTGCGCTGAAGATGGCAGGAGCCGAAGCCAGGCCAAATGGGAGTTGGCAGTCCACGTATACCTGCTTGTCCCATAGAACTCCCAGGAAGCGTCGTTCTTCTGGGTGTACAGGGATGATACGATATGCGTCCCGAATATCCAGCTTTGCCATCAATGTCCCAGGGCCTAATGCATGCATTAAAAGAGCTGCATCATCCACTGATGAATAGGACACATGGGTCCACTCACGTCTAAGGTAGTCGTTAATACTGTGGCCTGATGGGCTGGAGAGATCCACTATTACCCGGAACTTGCCAGGTGTGGCCTTTGGGACCACACCCAGGCTGCTGACCACCACACCATGACAGGAATTAGGATCTAATGGGCCGATAGCGTGACCTGTTTCCACCTGCTGTTTCAAAAAGTCCCTGATTACTTGAGGGTGTTCTTGTGCTGATGGATGATTCTTAACTGATGATCGACAATTGACCTCAGATTGGAAGCCCAATCGGAAGCCAAATTGCATCCCACGAAGTAAACTGTCTACCCAGTCCCTTTGTGGGTGGGAGGCCAGAGCCGCGCGCCACGCTTGCACGTTCAATGGAGTGGAAATTGGTGTTGACAGCAAAAGGTCCTCCACTGCTGCGGGTAATATCTGTGAGCGCTGTACTCGGGTTGCCAGTAAGTGGCAGAACTGCTTGGCAAGCACGTGCACAGTAGCTTGGGATGAACACTGTGGTAGTGTGTCATCTGCGAACAAGGAATATATGCACTGTAGGTAGTAATAATGAGGCCGCCAGTACCTACCTCTATCTAACTATATATCTGTCTATCTGTATACATACAGAAATGCACATATAGACATATATATTATGCACATATATACATACCCATACGCATACATATAGTACATATACACGCATGCATATACATAACATATATTGTAAAAACTAAGTGTGCGTGTGTGCTTTTATGCGGTACCAAATAGTGACCTACGTGCGTCCACATATGCGCTGCCCCATGCAAAAACCACGACAGGGTACGCATGCTCGTAATTTAGAATAAATAATCAATGCATGGGAGTGCTGACTTGTTAAAGCATATAGTAATGGCCTGTTGGCTACTATATAAGCAGGCCCAAGTGTCGTTAAAAGCAACACAACAAGCAGTTCAGCTCAGGTGGCCCATTGTGGTGGGTCAGACCTGTGCAGGTCTTAGCGGAGCACTTGACCAGGTCGGCGGTCTCCAAGGGGAGGGCGCTTAGCAGGTGGTACCGGTGTCTGAAGTAGCGGGCAATCCCTCGCTGGGTGGTTACGAGCACGACATATGCCACAAGCGTGTCGATATCTGCAGTGTTGGAAAGGGCAATCACCCCTGTTGAAGCGGCGGCACAACTCCACTTCCTCCCCTCGGGCGCTTGTGCGGGGTACAGTGACAGATCCCAGGTCCCCAGCTCTGGGGTTTTCTGCCATAGCAGCAAGCCAGATGTCTGATTCCCGATGGTCCCAGGGTAAAGATGGGTTCACTGCAGCAGCTTGTCTGAAGAGACGGTCATAGCGGCACCAGACTTGCCCTGGTACTTCCCTGGCTAGGCGCGCGACAATAGTCATGTAAGTGGCCAATGCTGCTGCCCTCTCTGGTTTGAACTGAACTGTGACGGCCATGAAAGTGGCAAATGCAAGCACCCAGTCTGTCACAGATGAGATATGGAATTTTTTCCGCTTATCCTTGTCTGATTTGTTCTCAGTCGAGCGTTCGAATGCCCACTCAAGCGCTTCTGGTAGCAAATCTCCCAGGTCAATGTAGTTGCCATCCCTGATCTTCTTTACCAGCCCGGCAGGTATTCCCAGGAGGCCAGTGTTGGGGAGAAGCAAGGGCAGTGAATCTGCTTTGGGGGGCAATGCTGCTGTGTCTGGGGTGGTGGCAGTGGTGGTTGTGGTAACACAGTGAGTCCTACCAGGGGGTGTGGAAGACTCTGAGCTCTGCAGTTGAGATATGATGGGCCAAGAGACCAGGGGTGGTGGATGGCCTGATAGGGTTCCTGTGAGCCGTACTGCAAGGAGAAAGGATGGATCCCGTGCATATGTACAGCTAATCTCCACAAAAGCAAGCTAGCTACTCAAAATTGGGTCCTGACCCACAAAGGGGCGACTATATACCTGATAGGGTCTGCCTGCAGTTGTGGTTAATTAATGCTTGCAAGGCATGAAACCTTAGGGAGGAGCATGCTGGATGGATAACTGCGTCTGTGTGAGCTGCTGGCTCAAATCACTGGTATAGTGAGCACCCTGTGTGAGGGCTGGTGGTTACATGCAAATGATAAGCCCCGTCTGTGGCAACCGGGATGCTAGGATTGGCTGCCCAACTGCATGATGGGTGGCTTGTCAGTGTGAACCCCAGCATGCTTGGACACTGGCAACAGCAGCTGTGCCTTTACACCACTGTGCTAAAGAAATTGTTGACAGGGGCAGGCACCAGTGAGGGCTATTGATGGCCACAGCAAAAGCCGTTGTGAAGGCAGGTGTTGACCAACCCCGTCGTGAATGCGTAGGCTAGCGTTTGACCCCCCGTCAGATGCGTGGTTTGTTGGGACAGCTAGTCCACATGCAGCATGCGTGGGCAATGGCAGCAGCAAAGGAATGGCCTGACTGTGTCAAGAGCAGTGGCTGACTGGGGCGGACCCTGTCAATGGCCTGACTGGGCCAGAGGCGGTGGCTGACTGGGGCGGACCTCAGCAATGGCCTGAGTGTGCCAAAAGCGGTGACTGATTGGGGCGGACCCCAGCAATGGCCTGACTGGGCCAGAAGCGGCGGCTGACTGGGGCAGACCCCAGCAAGGGCTATATTGGCGGTGGCATTCGGGTGGGCAGACCGCCATGTTAAGGGTCAGCTGCAGAACTGAAATAGGTCCCAGAGGTTCTGTCACGTGCAAATTTAGCATGTGGCTAAAAATAATACAAAAAGGACCCTTTGATTTAGGGAAGGACAGCTTATTAGGGCGCGATGTAAGGACTAGAGTGCAGCAATCACAGAAAGTCCAGGACCTGTGATCGTTTGGTCACACTACGCTATTTGCACGAGAAGCTTTGAACTGGGGAGGGGTAGCTATTGGAGCACGATGTGGAGAGGGTGCCACAACCGCGTGAAGTCCAGAACTTGTGCCAGTCTGATCGTACTACGCTGATTGCGAAAGGCGCCCGTGCGGTCAATGTGCCCCCGTGCATCTAGGCTGAGCAGACTTACCTGGCGATGAAGTCAACATGGATTGGGCCGGAGAGGTCGTGACGGGAGAAGTAGTGGTCACTACTTGGGAGGACGAGCCCTGAGTGCACTGTAAAAAGAGATTGTTTGTTTCAACTATTTTTTCTGGTTAAAACTACTGAAACACAGGTAACTAAAAATTTGGTTGAAATAAACACACAATCCATTAGCTGAAATAACATAACAATTGTTGGTTAAATGTACTGAAATATTTTGGTTCTTACAAACAATAGCAGTGCTTTGAAACTACCAATAATATTGTTGAAATAGCAAGAGCTATTACAGTAAAAGCAACAATTTTTAAAGATATAATATGTACAAACCATGAAAGCTGTAATATCTACTAAACATTTACAGTTTAAGTAAACAAGCAAATTGGTAAATTCAAGCAGTTTTTTATATATAAATTCAAGAATTTTTTTGAAACTACTACACACGGTTGGTAAATAATATTATATTATAATTATTTTAGTTTATATTTTTCTGTAAAATTAACTAAATTTAAAGTTACAGTAGACTAGTATATGACATGCATATAATTTTATAATCGTGATTAAAATCATCATCAGTTTAATAATATAACCGAATTGTTAGTCATTTAGTCAGTTAGTGCATGCATGCAAAGACAGCCTGCATTACTGACAGCAAGATGTATATTTACATGTGCATGTATGTACTTAATTTGTAGTGCCATGCAATTGTCACACATTGTCGACGTCAAGCATATACACATTGTCAAAAGCCACAAGGTAATTCGTTAGTTATATGCACAACAGATACATTGTATAATTATACAAAGTAATACTCCTGCAAAGTCTCACTAATATGAAAACTTAAAACACTTAATTGTCACTAGTTTAATAACTAACCCTATACTTGTGTATATATCCTATAACATGTAAACTGAGACTGTATACTTATGCACACACCAAAAGTATATTCATCCAGTATCATCCAGTCTGAGACAAGATGTTATCCCTGTTACAGTACTCAGATATTTAGCTGACTTTCTCTGTTTATGATCTTGTAGGCCGAAAAGGAATTCCTGTAAAAACAGTGCCATCTCTCCATAGTACTTGTGGTACTCCAAATTGAAGATGTAGTGCACTGATAACCATATAACAACAGTTTTTAAGAGACTGATACACTTTAACAAGGGAGTTTGTTCCACAAAGACATAGTAAAAGGGCTCGCCATCTAGAACAACAAATCTGCCAATTCTAGGAGATGGACGAGGTGGCAATTCCACTGCTGCATCCTCTGGTAAGGCTGAAACCTTAATATTTGACATGAATAGCAGTGTACGTCAGTGAGGAAGGCAAGGAAAAGGCTGAACATAATATACTTACATCATAATCTTCAATGAAATAGGAGAAGGCATCCACATTGCTGTCCTTTTTCGAGAGGTTGGTAAACAGGATATGCAGCAACTTTAGTCCTTTTAGCACTTCCCAATCAGCAAAATCACTATCTGAGGTAATTAAGAAGATGTATGTTTGCAGAATATTGTATGACACTCAGGTATAAATTGAGGCAAGGTATATTATGGTACCTTCTTCATCATCAAAGACTTGCTTAATCTTCTTATTGCCTATTTGTGTTTCCGCAAATCTTACAATGGCAGGGTTCCACTTATCCATCCACTTTCTCTTAATCCCTCCGTAGATGCTGTTCAGAGGGTCTTTGCCCATGATTAATGCCATCTCTTGAAAAATCTATGTACATAAAGAATTTATAACATGCAGCTATATAAAGTGAAATTATGCATGCAGATTAAAACTCACAATTTCAGTAAACTTAAAGGCAGGAAACTTGTTTATAATTTGTCTGGCTGACATAGCTTCTTCCAAAACAAAATCCCGGCGATTGATGAATGTCTCCGACATAAGAGTCAACAGCTGGTCCTGCCTAGGATTACCTCTCTTCAGCTCGGAATCGAGAGCTTTGAGATGCTGCTGGTACACTTCCTCATTAACGGCACTTCCTTCATCAATTGATGGGTATTGCCTTCCTTTCTTCTTGGATGGTCCTGGCTCTTCCCCGTTTGTTGCACTCTCTCGCTTTTTGGTGCCTTTTTCCACATTGTAGATGCGCTCCTGTATACGCTGCAACCATGATCCCTATAGACAAGGAGTATATACATTACGTAAACAATATTTATCATTGTGGTACATTGTCCCACAATTTCAAGATGTAGATCACACGCATACGCAATTTTTCAAACAAAAATGCATGCCAATTCTCACACAGATAATATAGCTTAGGGGACTAAACACCTACAAAAATCAGCATGTTATGCTAAAAGTAAACGTTTTAACATGTAACTCAGACCATTCAACATGCATAATATATATATAAGGAGAAAACATTAAAGGTGAGTGCATATGCATAAAAAACGAATAAACTCACATATCCACTACCAATTGAGTCTTTCAGAAAAGGATACGTTGATATCAGCTGCCTAGCCACAGCTTTACAGAAAGAACGGCTTGGTCTCTTGCCAAAACTAAACATGTGTACCACTAAATCACGTATCATAGCAGACCGAACAGGTGGCGTGGGCAAGCTCCTTTTGGAGATAACTTCCATAATCTGTGGTCTCCACATAGTGGGAATTCTGAAGTTTGGAGGTATTTCACTGTCATATGGCAAATCAGATGGATACTCCCCTGATACAGAACTTGAACAGCTACTTGGTGGTGTTTGTGGACAAACACTTGAGGAGCTGTCTCCTGAAGTGGATAGGTCTGGAGACAGTGGAGTGGATACACCATGGCCAACATCAGATGTCGATGTGGTCCCATCCTTCAAAAGATCCTACATGTAAGACAAAAAATATATACAGTATGCATGTGTGTAAGAGAAAACAGCCAAGATAAAACAGAGGACAGATAGTGAATGAAAGAAATCCATTATTAATAGTTACTGTAGAAAGTATCCATAAAAATTAAATTAACTGTCTATGATCATGAAGAAATGTATCATTATTAAGCACATGCAGACATGAGGGCACATACACACACACACAAACACACACACACACACACACACACACACACACACACACATGCACACATACACACAGACACACACACACACACACACACACACACACACACACACACACACACACACACACACACACACACACACACATGCACACACACATGCATGCACACATTCAATCTCTATAGCTAAATTAATTATTCAGGTAATTACATAAGTGCTACAGTGCTACACCATTGCATGAATCATTGTATATTTAGGATCCAAACCTGTTGCAGACGCACTATACGCTTCACCACGCCTAAGGGCTTGATTAGTCCTCGGAAGTCTGTTTCTGTCAAGTCAAGAAACGCCATGCCATCGATTTCATTCTCTGCAAAAATTAAGAAATTCAATGCTTAGTAATAGATGCACTGATGTTTCTATAAAATGAAATTATACTAGATAGTGAGAAATGAACAATGAGAAGTACTGTGCATGCATGCACATTGACACTGCTACTCACCTTCAAATACATTACAATAGTCTACAGCAATACCTTTTTCTCCTAGCCACTCAGATACTTCGAAAACATCTTTGGTGCTGAATGTTTCCATTATGAAAGAGCTTCATTCATAGATAAACAAGCCTGTAAAACGACCGAGCACGCTGTTATGCCCCTTGCAGCTGTCTAACTATTTGACCAATGAAAATCGCACGTGTATGACGTCGTGCTCTATATATAGAAACTGCATAATTGACGTGGTATACTGTAGAAATATGGCCGCCACGTACTGTAGTGCTAATTGCACGTTTTTTTTACAGAACGCCAACGGATAACTTCATGACCAACAGCTGAACAATCTTTTACAGAAGGTCTTTAGAATTTCCAGAAAATGGCGGAATCGCTCAATTGTTCAGTTGTTGGCCGTGGAACTTGTCCGTTCTGTAATTTCCGAATTGTAAACCTTTCATCTCTCCTCAGTCATTTGCGGTATGTTCACAGCAATGATCCAGGTTTCTTCGTTACTTGCCGAGTGGACGGCTGCACTAATACTTACGTCAAATATGCTTCCTTTCGTACTCATGTCTATCGACATCATAAGGACCACCTTGACTGCTCAGCAGCTCAAGTTACAACCATTAATAACGTACCAGAGATTCCCGGCAGCGATCACGATCCAAACATTATTAGTCAGCCAGCATCCAGCAGAGGTGACTGTTCCAGTCCTCATCTCCTCGACGAGCGGTTTGAGTTAGTGGGCAACCCAGTTTCAACCGAGAGTGCCAGCAACAGTGTACAAGTACATTCTGATGTAAAAAGGAAAACTACTGCTCTTTTTTGCTGAAAATGAAGGAAACCTTCGGGCTTTCACAAAGGGCTATTGATGGGATCGTCGTAGAATCCGAGTCGCTTTTCGAACAGTTCTTGGAAAACATCCAAGGCAGAGTCTTGGAAGCTATCAATCGAGCAGGGATCAGTCCAGATACGTTACCAGGTTTGAAGGAGGTTTTTAAGTTGGAATCCCAGGGTCCCTTTCACGGATTGAATACGCGTTATTTGCAGGAACAGTTTTTCCGACAATCGCTAAATTTAGTGGTAAGTTGGGGCATATTATAGTAAGTACATGGTTTGGGTCATTAACGGGATTAGGTTGAGTTTACGTAGTCACCCACCATCATAGTTTAGAGTCTGAAGTTACTCGCATCGAAACATACATTCATGTATTCACTCTTAATGACGTCATTAGTCAATATTGTAGCCTCACGTTAAATGGCCGTAGTCACTTTCTAAAGTTGTTCGCTAGAATTTCTTTCGTATATGAGATAAGGATATCCTCAGTTGAAACCAATGACTGCTTGTATTACCCTGTTTAAACACAGCTGCATGCATGTAGTAATGCATATTATGTTTCTTTTCTCTTCATAGGAACCAGTTAAGTTGCAGGTTGGTGTTGCCAGGTATGAAATTGTTGGCACTGGGAGCAAACGAAGGCACAGACAGGCCAGTTCTTTCTTTTACTATGTACCATTGTTTGAGACACTCAAATCACTTCTCATAAACCCGGGTGTTGTACATGAAATTGAAAATCCTAGGCCTCCCAGTAATCTATTGCGAGATTTTTGTGATGGGGACCGGTTTAAGAGTCATCCGCTATTCAGGAATGACAATAATGCTTTACAGATTGTGGCCTATTATGATGAACTTGAAATTTGCAACCCTCTGGGTGCTGCGGCTAAAGTTCACAAACTTGGCCTCGTGTTTATGTTTTTGGCAAATATCAATCCGAGATTTCGATCTACACTGCGCATGACTCAGTTAGTTGCAGTTGCAACATCAAAGGTCATTAAAGAGCATGGTATTGATGAGATCCTTAAACCTTTTATAGCTGATGTAAAACGACTTGGCGTTGATGGTATAGATATCACGGTCAATGGAGTGTGCAAGAATTACAAGGGAGCTCTTTTGGCCTTTTTGGCAGACAATCTTGCCAGCCATAGTGTTGGAGGCTTTAAGGAGTCGATGTCATTTGCCTTTAGATTCTGTCGTAGATGCATGGCCACTCGCATCACCAGTAATAGCTCCTTTTCCGATCAACACTTTGAGCTACGTACACCAACTGCATATGACATGCAATGCAAGCAGTTGCAAGGGCCTCTTAAAGAGCATTATTCTAAAATTTATGGCATCAACCGCAGAGCTAAACTTGAAGACATCCCTCATTTTTCCGTGACAACTTGCTTACCTTTCGATATAATGCATGATTTATTTGAAGGTGCCGTTCTTTACGAGATTAAGGCACTGCTAAAACACTGTATTGTCAACAAATACTTTACCCTGGATGAGTTAAATTCCCGCATCCATGCTTTTGACTACGGTTACTCAGAAATGAACAACAAACCGATCGCTCTTGAAGTTGGGGTAACTAGGGATGAAGTAAAGTTTCGTCAAACTGCAAGTAGCTCATGGCTCCTAGCACGGGTATTGCCATTGTTAATTGGTGACATAATTCCACTTGGGGATGAGGCTTGGCATTGCTATCAGCTTTTGCTGAAAATTGTAGACATTTGTACAGCTCAATACTGCAATGTGGATTCCATTGCTCACCTTCACACTTTAATTGAAGAGCACCATTTTTTATTTAAGGCCACATATGAACTCCCACTGCTGCCTAAGCAACACTTCATGGTACATTATCCTAGGCAAATACTTCAGATGGGACCATTGATCCATTCTTGGAACATGAGGCATGAGTCTAAACTGAGATTGTGCAAACAAGCAAGTGAACATGGAAATTTTAAGAATATTTGCTACTCTGTATCAATGAAACATCAACGCTGGATGTGTCTACAGTTGCAGGCACATTCCTTTTTAGAATTGCCACCAGAAAATGGTGGGAAATCGTCTACCTGTTTATTGTCTGACGAATCATCATGTTTTGTTGAATGTTATAAATTGTTTGACCCATCTTCACTAGATAGCACCATTATTACCCATTACACGTGGGTCAAGTTCCACCATTTTATTTACAAGAAAGGTGGTGTGGTCCTTATAAATGACTCACCTTGTTTTGGGAAAATCACGGATGTGTTCTATGTATCAACTAACACTGAGCCTTTGCTTTGCATAGATGTGTATAAAGCACGGTGCTTTGATGAGCACTATCATGCTTTCTGCCTTGCGAATGTGCACAAGAACTTGATTGTACCAGTATCCAAGTTACTTTTACCTAATGTTTTACACTTTTACAAGAACTTTGAACATAATTCATCAAATATTTTTGTTGTACTAAAGTATGGTCTTTGTTGCTAGTACATGACATACCTATTATTATAATATTTATTATGTGAACTTTAAGAAAAATAATGTACGCATGTATTAAGTATATAAATGAATATATAGATATATATACACACACACACACACACACGCACACATACATACACACACACTACACACAAAACACACAACACATGCATGCACACACACATACACTGTAAAACTGCGTACAGTATTTAATTTTGTTCACTTAATAATTGTACTATGAAATAATGTTGTTGAAACAACAGCTAGATCTTCAAAGGAATCATAAACACAGTTGTAATAAGTTCTGTATAATATGTTGTTTTAACAACACAATGTGTGCTCTTTCAAAACCTCAAGTTATGTTTAAAACAACTAACAGTTTGTTATTATAAACATAAATAAGGCAAAACAACCAATTGTTGATAGAATTAACCATAAATGATTGCTTTAACCATGTATTTTTAAAGCAAGAATCACTTTTTACAAATCAACGATCACTTAGTGTGGTTGAAATAACATTTTTAGTTGAAATGACTAATCATTTTTTACAGTGTGGCCGGGCAGGAGGGACCCGAACTGGATATTGGCAGCGATTGGGCCATCAACAGTTATATACTCTGAGAAGTGGATACCAGATGCAAGTCTAAAAAGTAGCTTCGCTAAGTATATATATGGGAAGCGGAAAGGCACACACAAACACAAGCCGTAAGGATCGAGCTTCGAATCTCTGCACTTGACAGTTGCCGCCGCGCTTTTTGGTAATAACTGCGCATGCGCTGTAACACTAGCCAATTAACGACAATTTCCGGCCAAGTAAGCCTGGCCGTTACAGACGTGGACATTAACTCCATTCAACTGCGTTAAATTCCATTTGTCAAAGTTTCAACAACGTTTGAGGAAGCATCTTCCATATACTGCAGAGGAAAATGAATTGCATGCTCTATTAATCAGAATGGACATACACCACCCAATTAGACCTTAACCCAATATTATTATTATCACATGCTTGATTATTCTAATGTTTATAGGCAGTAATGGGTTGTTCTATAGAATAAATGCTGTTGAACCAACACCATACAGAAGACAAGCCGTGCAGTTAAATATAAGTCTTAAGAGTCAAAATTGAAAGTATACACGCCTTTTTATAGCGGTGCAAGTAGTTTTTAGCTTATTTACATATTCCTTTAAGTTACGTATTAGACTTGTCTAATTAAGTGTTTATCTGCATAATGAGAAGTCCTCCTATTGAAGGCAGTTGAGTACCACATATCCCATTCGAACGTGAACCTTGAGCAAAAATATCTAGATACTTACGCATTTTTAGTCAGGATCTTCTCATGCAGGATGAATTCGACTCAACACAGCTTTCACCGGGAAAATCAACATCTGCCCTAGTACCTACTGGTCTATACCCTATATTACCTTGAGGGCTACATGCTTGTGTCTACCTCTCTAACAGTTTCGGATTGATTGATTGATTGATAAAATGACAACTGAAGGTGGGTTAGACTGGGTACAGTGTGCAAATTCCTACATACTGCATTAATACTTTAGCTGCAGGATTTAGGAATATGCACACTGCATCCAGTCCAACCCACCTCTGTCTAGCTCTATACCCGTCTAGCCCCATGTATGCCTATCCCTATGCATGTCTAGCCCTATGTTTGTCTAGTCCTATGCATGTCTAGCCCTGTGCATACACGTCTACCCTTATGCCCGTCCAGTCCTGTGTAGCAAACAACCCTACCTTGTTCCAATGTTTTTTGATGTTTGACAATTTTCACCCCTACATCTTTTTTCCATTTTTAAATGGTTTTTATATGGTTTATCTATGTTGCCAGTGTCACTCGTTTACCATTTGTTAATCCATGTACAGTCACTCATTCACATCCAATTGTACGTACCCTTGTGATTTACTGTACCTTGCCAGGTCATTGTGTTGCATCAATGTTTATCAGCGATCACTCTGATTTCATTGTATAATGCATCTCATTGAGTAAACCTGAGTCCTAGGTAATTTCCATTTACACACATCAAATCATTTGCCATCTTGTAATATCTGTATGATTACAATGCATGATTATTGTAAGATTGAACATAGATACTCTCCCCCATAGGAATATTGATGGTTCTTGATCCGCCAGGACAAAATATCTAGTCTCATACCCGGACCGTCACTCTTCCGCCGCCAAATGGCGGCCGGCGGTATCAGATTACAAAATATCATTGGAAGTAGACTACGTTAGCGAACGAAAACAGCAAACGGTGCCTATACACTTCTTCCTGCAAAGAATAGAAATTATTCATGATCACATTTAATGCCAAAAAATTAACCTGCTTTCCACTTTTAGATGTCACTTTAACAATAACGTGCTTCAACTGCGCTTTCTATTCCAAAAGTTCTTTGGAAGCCATTTCAATTGCTGTTGGTCTCGCGAGCCACACAAACACCTATAGTCTGGCGAGGCCAACCCAATCCTCGCCCGGCCATTTTCGTGGGGACAGCTCGCCCGGTGACATCAGCCCCCGAAAATGGCCGAGCGACAATTGGGTCGGCTTCGCCAGACTAGACTAACATACACCATAGATCCTAGATGCCTCTAGATACTAGATACTTCGGGGGGGAGGGGGGAGGGGGTTGCTGGTGGCTCAGTAGGTTAGCACTGAAGTCAAGCACCGAGCAGAAGACAGCACACAAAAGAAGTGCATTTAGATTACCCAGTAGATATTCTTCCGCTCAGTATGTTGAGTACCTAGGAAAGTCTGAGGCTATACTCAAAATTAAGGCACTATATTATATTATTGTATATGTATACCAGAAAGTTGAACTATAGCATGCACATAAGTTGTGTCAGGTATGTTGGAGCTTTAGATTTATTCAACAGTCAAATTCTGTCAGATGATGTTGAAATTTCTCATCTGGCAGAAGAAGACCCATAGACAGGCTTGTGAATCATAAGGCATGCTGCATTTTTTGTCCACTTTACAGATTCTCAATTGCTATTTTGAACATGCTTGGGAATTTCAGTTGCTTGAGGTAGCTCTGACACATATCACACACACACACACACACACACACTTTTTTTTTCTTCACATGTCACCATCATTATAATAGTATCAACAAAGCCCAGTACATTACACTGGTAACAACAGCATGCAGTATATGTGGACAACTGAAGAGCTAAAACAAAAAAAAAGAACTATGAAGTATGTATGTAGTGACAAGAAGGTGATCATAGCACTACCAAAAATGTTCTGAAGATGAACAGCACAGTATTGCTAAGACACCTGCCTATATACTATTGAAACTAAGAGATACATACCTATACATACACTCAGCCAATTGCTACATACAGATGACAGACAGTATTTTAAAGGAGAAAAAAAATCACAAGTAAATTAGCCAGTCCAGTTACGTTTGCACCAGATGTTATACGAACACACAACGGTATGTTTGATGACCTCACACTCGAAAACACTCTTCTCCCTAGCTTTAACTTTCAGTATTTTGTAAAGCTGCTGAAAGCTGTCAGTGGCTAGGAAGCCGCATGAGCCGACCTCAAGGGTGACGATAGAGGCTTGGTGTGAACGTGAACAGGCTTCCCTCAGCTCTCTGTACCTATCCATCTTGCACTCAACAGCACCAGAGATATTGGTTTCAAAGGGCACTGTAAGCTCAACGAGGACAATGGAAGTGGGACTCCACAAGACGATGTCAGGCCACTGGTCAGTAAGAGTAATTAATGGTCTGAAGGAAGCTGTAAACATGTCCAGGAAGGTCGACTGTCATTTGAAAGCCTGATGGAAGATGGTTACCAATGAAGTCGTGGATGACTTTCAGCACCTCGTCATGTCTTGTGGTGTGATGTCCAAGGTTAAGGGCTTTCTGACATGAGTTGAGGACATGAGCCAGAGACTGGTGCTCTCCACAGAGTTGGCACTTCGATGAGGACAACTTCTTCCACTTGACGAGGTTGGCATTGTGAGGAAGAGTGTCTGTTACTGCATTGAGTGCAAATTTGAAGCACCACTCTGGGAGGCTCAAGATGGCTGAGGACCAGTTCTGGGCCACATTGCCCTCAAACTCCCTTACAGTCAGGCCCTGCACCTGGAGGCTGGTGGTGTGGTCACGTCTGGCAGCAGTGTCTTCAGCCTGGATCTTGGCCTTGACTGGAGAGATCACCTTCTTCTTGGAGGCCCCAGGATCTTCCTTCATTACATTCACCACCTCCTGGTGGGGGTGGAATGATGGTCGCTGAAGTTGGGACTCGTGAAGGGTATCCTGAGTGGCAATAGCCCGGATGGTGGAGTCACTTGAGTACATATGAGACCCAGCTTAAGCAGCTTGGATCTTTATGTACATGGTGACAAGGTGAGGGATGTCGAGACCGCTATTGGATTTGGGAAGGAAGAGCCGGTTGGGGTCAGCTGGCCTGGCAAGACCACTCCACTTCTTCAGGAACCTGGTGGCTATAGGCTGCAGGGTGCTACATAGCCATGAGATAGGCAGGTCTGAGATAGAGAGATCCCAGGTCAGGCGAGGGCAGATACAGATTCTGAATAGCTTCAACTTCTGCTGACGAGTGATGGGCACGTCATCGACCTTCTGCAGCATGAACGACAGCTTTGTGACTAGGTGATTTCTGGCCTCTGCTGCAGTGGAGTGAATGGCGACTGGGGCGCCAAGGAAGTGGAAAGTAGAGTTGCCAAGGTAGGGTATGGGTTATTTGTTCAGTGTGAGATCCGGGTTGTAAGCTTTCCCTGTGGAGGCTTTGATGGCAACACTCACACACTTTGGAACGTTGGCTTGCATACCTGACCAGGACAACCAAGCCTCAGTGAGACCAAGCAGTTGATGACACGAGGCAGGACCATCACTAATGAGTGAGGTGTCATCAGCATACTGCAGAAGATTGATTGTGCTGGAGATGGAACTAAAGCTGTACACACACACACACCACACACACACACACACAGACACACACACACACACACACACACACACACACACACACACACACACACACACACACACACACACACACACACACACATGTATACCACACATGCACACACACACACACACACACACACACATTACAAAGCTGTAGCTGTAGCTTCATGTTGTAGAGTGATTCCATTACAAAACAAATGGAATCACTCTACAACATGAAGTTTAAAACACAAAAAGCCTATAGTCTAAAAGTGCGTACTATACTACCTTCAGCTTTTAGTCCTCAAAATCTTGCAGGATTTCTTTTAATAGAGCAAAATTTTAAATCAGGTGGTGGTACAAGCGGTTTTGGTCTTGGTTCATGACATGCCCATGTTGGTATTTCATGAGGTACTGCAGACTGAAGAAAGTTCACCGTGCAGTTAGAGAAGGAATATTCTCTTGCCTGAGATCGCTTTATAGGAGATGGAGGCAGTCGTTTACTTGTAAGATGCGATTCAAACTCCACCTTTCTTTTTGATCCCACAACACAGGCTGCTGCAATATGCTACTCAGGAGAAGTGTGTTCACACTTGCGTAAACCTTCAAGAGAACAATGTCCAGTTCTTTCTTGTATCACTTTCTCCGGCACTCCCCCTTTAAACATCAAAGTGGTACTGGTGGCTCTCAAACTGTGATTGGTGCGTATTTGAATACCTGCTTTTTCACAACACGATTTACCATGTTGGCTAGGGTATATATGCTTTCCAAGTGGTTGATTTGCATACCATTTAGTGGAAAGGGTACCATTCATATTTGGAAGTGGCTTCAAGTAAAAATAGGTATAGTCAACAATAGCCTGGTGTGGAACTTGCTGGATGTATTTATCAAGGATAAACACAGGACAGCGATCACTTTCTTCTGGAAGAGGATGGATGACGACTTCCTTTCTACCAATGTTGAGAGCAGAAATACCAGTAGGCCTGTTTTAGATGATGGCTCTGTGTATATCCAGCAATTTTCTTCTCGTTTCAGCATAGAAAAGGTCAGGTTACAGTGTTCCTCGCAGCCGTGAAGGCAGGCATGTAGCCCCATTATGAAGAAAGCTTCCTTCATCAATGGTCTGGGCCCGTGCATGCCGATCGAGAATCTGCTTATCCCAGAGAGTATTCAAGTCATCCTGCAAGAAAATCTGGGCTGATTTGGTTGTGACACTGATTCCTTTACTATTCAAAGAACAATAAAACTTTGTCAATTGCATAGTGAAGGTCACGAAACAGTACATCATTCTTTTGTAGGAAATTCTGCTAGTAGTTAATCCTGTTAGTTCTTCATCAGACAACTACATTACTGCGACAACTGCATTGGCCATCATCCCGCGTAAATGCCAGAGAAACTCAAGACAAAATAGTTATTACCCAATTACTCGGACTTCCGCCAAAATGGAATTACTCGACCTCGGCTTCGCCTTGGACTCGTATTTCCATTTTGGCAAAAGTCCTTGTAATTGGGTGATAAATATTACATATATATATATACATATATATACAGTAGTACCTCTTTTGAGAGGCCACCCTTAGGGACAAGTGGTAGGTGGTCTGTCAAAAGAGGTGCTCTCTGACAAGAAGGAATTCGAAGTTAGTATGGGACATACCACATTTGTCACCAGTAAAGCTGGTCTTACAAAAGAGGTGGGCTCTCACAAGGGTGGTCTCTCAAACGAGGTACTACTGTATATATATATATATATATATATATATATATATATATATATATATATATATATATATATATATATATATATATATATATATATATATATATATATATATATTTTTTTTTTTTTTTTTTTTTTTTTTTTTTTTTTTTTTTTAAATATATATATATATATAATTAATCATGAGATACACATGGCCAAAAAAAACAGACACAAAGAAAGAAGACAAAAAGAACATAATATTATAGAGACAATAACAACAACAAAAAAAAATCACATGCAACATTGAATAATGGAGAGGCAATTGAAATTCTGGATACATACACTGATTCTTTGGCTGATCTTGAGATATTCTAGGGGATCCTTTGTGATTGATTGGATCCTGGAAGCCAATTGGTGCAGGAATGACAAGGAATGATCACTGAAAACCCCACTTGATTCAAAAGCTAAAGGGACAAAGTGATGAGATCGGGCAACATTTCTGTATAGATCAATCTTTCGCCTGGCAGCCATGTCAGCCACTTGATATATATATATATATATTATATATTATGCGTACATGTGTGTGTGTGTGTGTATAAATGTGCATATTGTGTATATATCTTTAAATATTTGCAAGATAATTCTATTAATTTGAGGTTGCAAGTAGACCCACACGTAAAAATGACCCTTTTGTATAAATTAAATGCGTAATTTATCGAATCATAGATATGTTGTGTATGTAAAAGATGCATATGTGTGTGTGGTGGGGGGACAGAAAAATTATACAATAGTTCTATCTCCATACTGGTCTCTACCTAATACATACATGTATGTGTAATGTGAACCTATATATGAATTGTAGTGATTAGTATCTGATACATAATTATTATGCAGAATAGAAAAGAGCACATACCCATACATATTATATTATACATATGCATACTTCTGTGTGTGTTGGTATGCAAATATAAGTCATTGTGCATCCCTATAGTATTAAAAGAAGGGGAAGTAACATCATAGCAATCTACAAAATCAAAAGTGCAACATACACCACAAAATGGCAATCTAGAAACCTAATCTACAAAGCGTGTATGTGTGTGTGTGTGTGTGTGTGTGTGTGTGTGTGTGTGTGTGTGTGTGTCTGTGTGTGTGTGTGTGTGTGTGTGTGTGTGTGTGTGCATGTGTGTGTGTGTGTGTGTGTATGCATGTGTGTGTGTGTGTGTGTGTGTTTGTGTGTGTGTGTGTGTGTGTGTGTGTGTGTGTGTGTGTGTGTGTGTGTGTATGTGTGTGTGTGTGTGTGTGTGTGTGTGTGTGTGTGTGTGTGTGTGTGTGTGTGTGTGTGCATGTGTGTGTGTGTGTGTGTATGCATGTGTGTGTGTGTGTGTGTGTGTGTTTGTGTGTGTGTGTGTGTGTGTGTGTGTGTGTGTGTGTGTGTGTGTATGTGTGTGTGTGTGTGTGTGTGTGTGTGTGTGTGTGTGTACACAATACTTTGATATAGAATAGATTTAATCCCTGAAATGAGGATATCTTTTCAATGAATAGGGACATTCTTTTTGGCTGAAACAGAGGCGTTCCGCTGTATTATCTACACTTGAACTAAGGGTTGCTCCATATAGGGGAAAAGGCAGCTGAAGACCCATCACTGGCCTAAACAATAATTGTCGCAATATAACACTAGTTATTACTTTTGATATAGAAATTACATTCTAATCAAGAAATTCACTGAATATGATCAATTCACTTGATATATTGAAGGGTTGCACCCGCAAACCGAACTATAGGGGAGAAGGAAAGGCTGCCTTCACCCCTAATATACAATAAATTTATACAGTATAATGTGATAAATGCATAGTATTACACACATATACACAACATACATGCAATGCTAATTAAAATTCAATGGATACAATGTGACACACAATATATATATATATATATATATATATATATATATTTATTTATTTATTTATTTTTTTATTTTTTTTTTTATTTTTTTTTATTTTTTTAAATTAATAAATTAAATTTTCATACAGCACTAACCATATCAATGACTAGACACGCCTACTCCACACTACCATTCAGTAAAAATACACATACTACACCTAAGGATTAACAAAAACAAATAATCATACACGGCTAGAAAGAGTCCGACCGCAATCCTCACTGTTTCATCATCCATCCTCAAACCAAGAGACGACACTGGAGGGGCACTGAGCCAAGCTCCAGACTCCTGTCGCTGAGAGGCAAGCAGGCGACCCTTGGAAATGTCATCGGCTGAGGAGAAAAGGGATGAAACTGTAGCCTCAATGTGCGGAGTGTCCCAGGCCCTCTGCTTCGATGCATCAACACCAGTTGGGGCTTTGGAGGCATGACCCTGGGACCACGCAACCAGAGCATCATCTTTGGAAGGGCAGATAGCATTAGTCAAGGATGAGGGCAAGATCCTTTGTGCAATCAAGGAAGAGCCAGCAGCTGATGCCAAAAATGCAGATGAAGCCAGCATGGCAAACTTCCTGATACCAAGCCCACCTGCCCGAATGGGAAGTGAAGCTTGAGACCAACTCTCATCACTCAAGGACACATTACAAATACTATTAGCCTCCAGAAGAGATCTCTGAAGACAGTCCAGATCAAGCAAGACGGAGGATGAAAAACACGGTGCTGTACGAAGAATGTACAGGATCTTTGGGAGGGCCATGGCGTTCCTCAAAAGGCAAAGGGCATCATGAGCATGGAGCAGCTTGAGCCTTTCACCTAGGAGTTCCAAGGATCTCTTCTTGGAGTTGAGCACCGCCTCAATACCCTCAAGGCTGCCAATTGGAGAGCCCAATAGGCAGGCCTCAGATGGGTTAACACACTGTAGGTGTGGGGAGAAACTAAGCATAGACTGCTTTGTGTCTTCATCCACACAGATAACCTCACACTTGCGGTGATTAAGGACAAGACCAAGATCTTCTGCTGCCTGCTCGATCTGATACAGATCCTCTACCACATCTTTGAGGTCACCGCCCATGGTACTGTCATCCAAGTAGAAGAGCTTAAACTCTGACTTCAAGGACCTCACTAGCTGATGGATAGAGAGACTGAACAACAGGGGACCAAGAGGGTCCCCCTGTTGCACCCCTTCTGCAGACTCAATTATGTGAGGCCCAAAAAACAGGAATGATGGGTCAGCATACGCAGACTGTACCAGGTGGTATAAACCAGGTACCTCACTTAACACAGATTGAAACATCTTGTCTCTTCTTATGCAATTAAAGGCATTGCAAAAATCAACCTTGAGGATCATTTGGCCTGGTTGGAGGTTGTGCAGGTAAACACGGGCAGCATGGACTGCGGCTTCAGCTCCCATAGGTGTCCCGTAACCGAGCTGGAGGGGGGCAAGGAAGGCCCCCATCTCCTGTCGTACAGAGAGGCTAGCACACTTGGCCACCAGCCTACGTAGGGTGCAACCTATGGCAATTGGCCTGATGCCACCACTGCTCTTATTCAGAGCCACCAAGGATGCCCCAAAGAAATAAGGCCTTGCTTCAACTGCTATGGCCCCTCGGAGTACACAATTAACGAAGTTCGTAATAGATTCCAGGAGAAGATTGGAACCTAGGCCTGAACGGCAGGTGACTAGGTCTTTTAAATGTTGAGGGCGTAGGCCATCAGGCCCCCCACCAGAACCAGCAGGGAATGACTGAATTGAAATGAGGACATCCGAGGATGACACTTCGAGGAGAGGAGTTTCACCCTGTTGAGGTGGACCAGCTGAGTGAGGATGTCGAGGAGGATGCTTCTCTTTCAGCAGATTGAGGGTGACAATCATTGACTGGAGCAAAGGATTCATCAGAGCTAGCTATTCGCACCGCTCCTCTGAAGTCTCCTTCCTCCAATTTGGAAGCAACTCGAGCTGCTAGGTTCTTTAAAGGATCTCCTGCAGGATGAAATTGCTGGTGCGTTGCATCAGGTATTCTCTCATTGTCAAGTAATCTTCGGATCCAAGAGGCAAGGCTTCGCCTATGGCCCCTTCTAGGGGGCGTGTGGAGGAATTTACGACAGAAGAGAAATAGAGACTCCCAGGAATCCCTGCTGTTGGTAGCTACCACCTGATCCAGACACTCTGACAATTTCCGAGCAATGAGATCCCTAACTGGTCGTGGGATTCTGCTTAAAATTTTCACTCCGATTGGACCCGGATTCAGCACAAGTTGTTCAGGAAGAGGACCAGCAGGTTGTGGCGCTGAACATGCAGTCAGTAGACCCTGGATTTGGCGATGAAGTCGGGAGCGCGTTCTGTGACGAATCGGGTGGTGGAGAGGAAGCCGAGAACAACGCAGGTGGTTAACCAGAGCCAGAGCACCTAGCAGCAACAGGACCATGCAGTTTAATGTTACCATCATTTCTAAGGGGCATAGTTCTGTGACACGATGAACAGATGGCGCGGGAAGAACGACCGTCAGATGACATTCCCGGGCCTGCCTTGACACCAATTGATGCGAGGAGAAAGACGCCAGCAACAAGTGACGATACTTTATACACCATCAAGGAAATCAGACGGATATGATCCTATATGGAGTTGCATGAACAACAAAACTAGAGACTACAGACCGTATTCGATCACGATTATACTCAAATCTCTCGGCCACAATCAAGGAGTTGCTAACTCAAGGCGATCTAGCGCGCGGCCATCTTGATATGTATATATATATATATGTATATATATATATATATATATATATATATATATATATATATATATATATATATATATATATATATATATATATATATATATATATATATATACATATATATATACATATATATATACATACTACATACATATTATATATACATGGATATGCAGTGGTGGTGGAATGTGCACATGCAAATTTTGTATATAGAAGGGGGGTCAATAAGCTATGCACATTTGAATAATATTGAATGTGGATTATCCTCAATACTGCATTCCATGTGGGAGCTAGGAAGCATTGTGACATTGCTATATGTTATATTTGTTCATGTCATGGAATACATGCATGAGTACTTATAGATCAAATCACAATAAATATGATTTTCCTATATAAGGCTTCTGTGAACATTTTAATTTGTTGAAATCAGGTATTCTACAATTTTTGGGCTGCCGGGAAGCAGTACCCATTATTATCTTTCCTTTGATCAGAAATGTCCGAAATATTTGGAGCAATGAATGTATACAATTGAATATGTATATGTCAACAACATTTCGGACATTAAAGTGATACTTGATTTCTCGATGATCATGGCCGGGCACTTGTTGTATAAACATTTTTGGTTACATAGTATCCTATAGACACACTGTACTATATGTAGCCATTATAGTATGTCTATGGTGTCAGAATGTGGCATGCACAGATCAGCATGTGCTTGTGTCACAGCATTTGCTGCCATATGCCCTACAGAACCATGTGTAGGACAAGTGCATGCATGTGACAACTGGAGAAAGTGTTGGGATATAATATTAATCGCATCATTGATACTGGTGGTTTCAGATTATGAGGCCTGCATGGAGGGAGAGGGTTGTTCCTGGCAACCAGGAAACATTGGTAGCTATGCCCCTGACCTGTATTTCGACCAAATTTGTATGTTTGCTACTTTTTTGATCAGCAAAGAGTCTCTTAGAGTACAAGACTTCTTTGAGGTACGTATTCTATATAGTTTTGTCAATACCTGGTCCGAGCCACCATGCATGCATATAATATTATATATATATATATGCAATATGTGAACCGAGTAAACCAAACTTTACATGACAACAATCACAGTTGAATTAGCAATCAAGTAAAACTAAGACTACTGTAACTGTAACAGTGCAACACTCTACAACCACTGGACTATATATATATATATATATATATATATATATATATATATATATATATATATATATATATATATATATATATATATACTCTAGAACATGAAGTAACTGTTACACTACAGTACTACATGTGGCTACTGAACATAAAAGATATAATCATGCACAACAACACAAGTAAGGTGTAATCAGTAAGAGACAGCAATAGAGTTACAAGTTATAATTAATCATACAAGTAACCACCATTACTTGTAGCACACAGTCCTAGACACAATGCAATATCCATGCAAGACAGTTTGCCTACAAGATCTTGAGCGCAGATGCATTTCCAATATTATAGCAACAATGTATACATGCAAATTGAATCTTTATCCTGTTACATCATTAAATATTAATTATCACTTTTCTAAATATGCCATTGGGGGTATGGCAATAGATTTCCATTGGTATATAATAAGCAACAGATCACCAACATTGAAATTGTTAGACAGTAAAGATCAATTTTAAGGCATTTGGTATCACAATGTCTTGGAATTTGTTTGTCAAGAGGCATGATGGGAAGACTAATAACATAGTGGTGCAGGAATCTAGGATTAGGGTAAAAATTGCAGTTAAATGGATTAGATACTACTTTTATGACACAAATCCAATCTTTATTCCTCTACACATAGACGATGAAAGTGAGGGAGTTCAAGGAGATGGTGGAGAAAAGATCCAATGTACCTGCAGACAAACAGAGGCTGATATTTGCTGGAAAAGAGTTTGATGAAACAAAGGGATTACAAACTTACGTAGATGAATATGACCTTGGAAATAATTCCACAATTTTCATGGTACTTCGTTTACCTGGAGGATCAAAGTCTTTTGGTGACGCTGTGCGTTCGTTCCCAGTAGGGGTTCCAAGAAGTTCAGAGGACTGTTCGGTATGTTTCTCTTCAGGAGAATCAATGGTAATGCCTTGTGGGCATGTCATATGCCCAAGTTGCTTGCTGGAACATGCCTGGGATACAGTCAACTGTAAAAACAAAACTGTAATTCCCTGCAGTGTTCAGGAGTGTAATGCTGAATGGTCATTAAAAGTAATTAAAAAATTTGGTAATGCCAATAAGGAAGAAATGAAACGTTTTCAGGAAAAACTTTCTGAGAATGCCATTAATAATGATACAGGTATTTGGGAATGCCCCGGGTGCAAGAACTACTGTTGCAGGACATCTCCATTTAATAATAGAATAGAATGTACCATATGCACTGAAATGGGTAAAAATCCCAAAAGTTTTTGCTTTCGCTGTCACAAAACATGGAAAAACACAACTTCCCATACAATTTGCGGTAACAGTGGGTGTGATGACAGTAGTTTCCTGTCAATCCTTCGTGAAGCACCACTAGTCACACCATCCTACTTGCCAACATCTATTCAAACACCTTCAAAGAGAGCATGTGTTGGATGCGGATTAATTATAGAATTGGCAGGGCAATGCAAGCACATGACATGTCCATGCGGGACAGGTTTCTGCTTTGTTTGCCTTGAGAAGAAGGTCGGGGACTCCTGGAAGTGTGGGTCTTATAGAGATGTGTGTACCCCAGCACCTCGTCAAAGTCAAAGACCTAATTGACCTTCATATAAGTGGGCATATATAGATAAACTCTGCATGCAATTCTTGTGAACTCATTGGATAAAATATAAAGAAATTTACCAGAATATGCTGAGTATACAGTGTGTGTAAGATGTATTATTAATGTGCTATTGGTGTATAGTGTGGTAGTAACTGTACCTATATATAACACTTGAAGTATTGTCAAGCTAAACTATTTGCGCATAGTATGATATATATGTTTTGATTATCATTATATATAATCAATGTGTTCCATGCATATGTGTAAGCACACTTATTGTTGTTGTATACTATTTCTTCAATTAATGAGCAAACAATAAAACTGACAATAATGAAGCAATTTGCAATCAATCCAATTAAGGAACTAATACGGTATATTATATAAGACAATGTAATTATAAACATAATGCCACAATTGTGGTAGTCCAATAATAAAATTGCATGCTGCATGGTCTTTTGAAATTCACCTATAATGTTCCTATGATGTGCAGGTTGTTGTAGCTTTCAGTAAGACAAGAAAATAATAGTAAATTGTGTGCATAAAGCTGGGTCACCACAAGGTGAAAACTCATAATTAATCTTAATTTTGTCAACATCTGGTAAGTTTCAGAGGTATAAAGTACTCGTTTTCACTGCATTTTGAAATTGGTCCTGAAACCTTTGTCAACTTCCATCTCTCAAGTCATGCTAATGTCAGTTAACTTAGATCATAATGTTGCAAGTTATAAACTATATACTTTGCATGAAGGGTTCCTAGCTATAGAATGGTAGATAACTTTCACATTTGGACTTTTGAGTTTATTCATTCCTGCAGTGTGCATGTTTTAGAAAATTTACTTATACAAGGAGAAATTAATAATTTACTCTGAGCTGATGCAGTCAACATGACCAACCCAGTGGCCCAAGATATTTACAAATGCATGTAACACTTATTATGGCATAATGATTCCTTAAAACCACAAAATGCCCCCCTTTTTGACTAAATTTGCACATAACCTACCTTCATATGATATAATATATATTTAATTCAATGATAACCATTATATATAAGCCATTTATAAATGGAAAAATGTAGGGAAAGAATTGTCAAATTGTCAAATTTAATTGGAACATGGTAGGATTGTTTGTTGCTCAGAACTGGCATACAGATAGACATGCATAGCTATAGGACAAGACAGGCATATAGGGCCATAGGCATCCATACATGGGTCTACGTAGACAGATATATATAGGCCTAGGCATACATGAGGCTTGATGAGCATGGAGCTAAACAGAGGTGGCTTGAGCTGGGTACAATGCGCATATTCCTAAATCCTGCAGCACTAACATTAATGCATGAATTTGCACACTGAACCACATCATCAGCAGAGCTCTTGCTACCATTGATGTTCCATCTGTTCTGGAACCACCTGGCCTTTTCTGGTAGATGCATGTATTTATGGTGTCACCATTCTCCCATGGGAGAAGGGGCGTGCCCTGGTGTGGGATGCCACATACCGGGACATTTTATGCATCTTCCTACACTCCTTTGTCCATTCATGAGGCAGATCTTGTTGCTAAGTGTACATGTGCAAATTGAGAACTCCAAGTTCGAAACGCAGAAGTATGGGGAGATCCGTAGACCTTACACCTTCGTTCCCATTGCGGTGGAAACCTTGGGAATCTTTGGGGATTAGGCCAGAGCCTTCCTTAGATGACTTGGCGCTTCATCTATAAATCTAAATCTCATGATCCTCGATCTTGCTCATTGAAAAATAGTACAGCGCATAAGTGTATTACAGGTTTTTAACTGTGCCGAAATATTTTGCCCATATTATTGCCAAGATGTCTTTCCCATGTTGTTATGCATATGCCACTGCAGTATTATAGTGATGTAGTGCAGGATGTAGTAATCCTACATCCCGCATGCGCAGCACATTCTATGTATTTGCTGCGGGATGTAGGAATTTGTACAGTGTGCACTCAGTCCAACTAAACTCTGTTTAGCCCTATACCCATCTAGCTTCATGTAGTCGTAGCCCTATGCTCATCTAGCCCTATGCCCGTCTTGCCCTATGCCCGTCTTGCCCTGTTCTGATGTTTGTATTGGATCTACAGTGCATGAAACTTGTTATTCAAGACACTTGATGATCACGATACCTGGTATAAATAGGAAATTAAGTTACGGTTCCAGATTCTCATGACATCAATATATAAATGACATATTGGAGCAACCCTGTAAAATCAGGACTCCTCTATAATCAGGACACTTTTCATCGGGCCCAAGGTGTCCGCATTATACAGGTTCCACTGTATGTACATAGCAGGGTTTCTTTCAGGATACATGGGGCCAGTAGCAAGTACGTATTCAAATATATATAGTAAGGGGGGATAAGGAGGTAAGTGTGGTATTCTATAGATGTCTATAAAACACATGCAGTGCAGTGATTTATAGACAAAGTTATTCTTAACACTATATTTGGAAATTTTTGTTGGTGGAAGCTGGAGAGTTTTGGGGTGGAAGCTCACTACCCCCTTCTCCCACTGAATAGAACCTTGACACATGCATGTGCACATTTGCCACAGATTGAACTGTGTACTGTATTCAGTAACAGCTAGAATGGTGTATATAAAACAGCTTCGTTTATCATCTTATGAGGTATAGCAACTTAAAATGCAACCTGCATGGGGGAGCATATCCCAGATGCCGCCCCTCTACTTCAGACCACTAGTTCAGCATATATCCCTCGAGCTCATTACATCACCATACTTTCCATATGGCAATTGTCTTCATCACTTTTCTGAAGAGAAACTGATGTGCATGCTGCATATATATGTGTGTTTTGATATAATATAATATCATTGAATTTACACACATGTATGCTTGTGGCACCCCAGTGTGGTGTGTGTGTGTGTGTGTGTGTGTGTGTGTGTGTGTGTGTGTGTGTGTGTGTGTGTGTGTGTGTGTGTGTGTGTGTGTGTGTGTATGTGTGGGTGTATGTGTGTGGGTGTGTATGTATGTGTGTGTGTGTGTGTGTGTGTGTGTGTGTACATGATGTGTAGGTTCCCCAATTGACTTCACCCTGATTATAATAGTTATATATTGTTGCACCCCATGAACTACTAGTACAAACAATAACAATGACTTCATATCATCCTAATCACTTATTATTATTACTATTGATATAATAAATTAAATCTGTGTGTCCCATGAACCACTGGTATAAACAATAACAATGATTTCAATGTCATCCTAATCAAGTATATTCATATTATTAATGCAGTATGTATACACAGTATTGCTACATACAAATCATAGAAGTATAATCAATCGTACATACACACATTCATGCATGCACTTGACAGGTGTGTTTTATGTTGAATTAAGTCTAAGACTTGTTTAGATGTCATACAGTTGCAATTGCTTCATAAAGGCATCTCTAGAATTTATGTAGGCCTTGTCAGACAAAGCTCATTTATAGCAGAATGCATTGTTGCTCCACTGGTATACCTTTATGGATTGCGTAACAGATTGCCATGGCATCTCTAAATGTGAGCATCCAGCATTATTATATGAAAAATACAAATGTCACTATAAGCAACACGGCAATTACTAATTAAATAACTGGCACCAGTAATCTGGAGAAATGTCGAATATCCTGCAATGAAATGTATTGATGGATGTAGTATAATACACTAAATCATATTGATTCTAAATGATCAGCGTCATGCAACTTTCTAGATGGGCTATACTTAACATACCGTATTTGTTTGAATAAAAGCCAGGATCAAATAGAGGCCGGGTCAAAACCTTCTGGAAAGAAACAGAGGTCGGGGCTTCTATTTGAACAAATACGGTACACAATCTATGTACAGTATCAACTTTCTATAGCAAAACTTATACTAAATAGCACCACTATTACTTCTGTAATATTGATCCTTCTATAATATTATGTAATTGATATAATCATTCTAGAGTTTCAGAGCCACTCACATACAATACACCACAAAACAATTATGGTGATATTCAAATACAAGTGCACATTCACTATAGATGGAACATCAATATAAAATTATAGCAGAAATAAAATGAATATGATTAATCCCAAGCAAAGTTCATTCAAATTGGGAGACGTGCACAAGAGACAAGGTTCTTCTCTAATAATGACAGTGTATACTGTATAGGTGTTATTTTTCACGTTATTTTATTTTGTGAATTTCATGCTTGAGCTTGCATGTACATCAAAACCCAATCCTGAATATAGGGTTATAGATACATAAATCAATTAAACACAATAATATGGACTGGTCAATTTAATGGTGGAAAGATACCCCACATAAAACCCCACATTCATAAGTAGATATGTACGTACCTCTCATAGCTGTCATTTCTCTTTTGTGCATGAAATTGGAATGATGAGCTTCTTGGTCCCGGCCCCCTACACATGTAGGAAACAGCAGTAAGAGGAGAATGAAGGAAGGCAATGAAACACATACATACGTACATAAATCTATCAAGAACCACTACAACTCAAAAATTCCCCAAATCGTCACATTTTAGGAAATACAGAATTATGTATTATATTATTTTATACAAAAGATGTCAATGTTCATCATCATTGTACAGTGCAACTTCGTTTATCTGAACATGTCCAAAACCTCATTAAGATACCAGTAACCTGCATAATGGAGTTTACGTATATCATCTCCTTTATCTTGTCTCATCAGTGGCTTGTACTATTATGTGCTTGAATATTATGAGCTTTAAATTCTTACTGTGTGTCACTTCAGTTACCTAAACTTTGGTTATTTCTCCATGTAAGACTCATGAAATGCATGTTACATGTTCATGTAATAGCATGCAAGTTATATGTACATGTAAGATTCACAATGCATTTAGTGAGTCTTACACAATGAAATAACTAAAACTTTTCACTGATCTGAATGATTTGTTCAAGCTGGCTGACCACAGGGGCTGGGATAAGTGAGGTCGTACTGTATTGGGGCGTACATATTTGTACATTGTACGGCGTCCAACCTAAAACATTCCGGTACACAACTAACATTGGCAAATGGGGGACACTAGTAAAACCTGTGAATGGTTTGGTGGCAAACATTTCTGAGATTTAAACAGTTCTGAATGGACCATGTCCTAGTAAATGGCTTCAAAAAACTCGTGAAGGGTCTAGTACTCCTAACCACTGAGCGTTTCGTTTCTACTATGAAAGAAAAGCAACAATCTGCTCTTAAAAAGATGGCTTCAAGTAAAATACTACTACTTGCAAGCTAGCCACTGTTTACGAACCTATGCATACACCTAATGTGAATGAGGGTGAAATCCCAACAAACCCTGCTGGAAACTTCTCACTGTACCCGTGTTGGCATTGCATGCTTGTTTTGTTCGTGCTCTTTGGGATTCTAATCCTAATAATAAGAGATTAGGATGATATGAAGTCATTGTTATTGTTTTTACTAGTAGTTCATGGGGTATAACATTATGATATCTATTATAATCAGGGTGGAGTCAAATGGGGAACCTACACATCATATATACGTACATAAACACACACATACACACACACACACACACACACACACACACATACACACACACACACACACACACACACACACACACATACACACACACACACACACACACACACACACACACACACACACACACACATATATACATAGACACTTGTCTTGTATTGTCTTCTTGCTGCTATTAAGGTCATGCAACCTCTCCAAGGGGAGAGGGTGAAGAGTTAACAGCATTTATATACTGAGACGCCTCCTTTGCTCTTGAACCATCGTTTGTACATTGCACACACACACACACACACACACACACACACACACACACACACACACACACACACACACACACACACACACACACACACACACACACACACACACACACACACACACACACACACACACACATACATACACACACACACACACACACACACACACACACACAAACACACACACACACCTTAACATAGTACCTTGTCAAACCACAACACCATGTACCCTTACTTCGGCCATGACATACCTGCCGAATCTGGACATACCTGTGTTTATAAAATTACGGTATGCATCGGTATGTGAGAATTTCGGAGTTGAGGGTCTGGTTATATACATGCGAGACGCGAGACAGTATAGTGAAGAAAGGAACAGGTCCTAGAAACTTAAAGTAAGCTGTTTGCTTAGTATAGGTCCTGCATGGTCCAAACAACCGGTTCAGTTGACTTATAATACCAACGAATTAGTAATGACTAGCGTCGCTTCGCATGTGTTATCTCAGAAGTCTGAAATCTCCCTATATACATGTTTGAAATCCTATAATAAGAAAACTTTGCCAAATTTTTAAATCACAAACGAATTTTTGGGTGCCGCAGGAAGCCCCTTTATTGTTTTCATTTCGACTTCCAGTGTGTAACGCTCGCACGATATCTATAATATGGATTTGAAGAAAAGTCTTATAATAGAGAATTCATATAATGGTAATAGAGAAGTATGAATTTATACAGGAAAGAGTTATACAAATTGTTTTGAAAACAATTGCCAAATATGGCAATGGTTTTCAAAACAATCAACCAGTTACAATAAACAGTATGTTCAATATAAATGTTCAGCTGTGCACCTACACTCCAATGCTTTGCAAGTGATTAGAGTGCATGGGGCAGCGGCCCCCACGAGTTTTTAACTGGAATTACTTGTTATATCTTGAAACCTTGCCTGAAATCCAGAAATCTTTTCGGAAATGAAATCTTGAAATCTCGTTTCTATTCCGAAATCTTCAAAATCTTCGAAATTTCAAGGTTGCAAGGGAGGCTAAAGGGGGTTAAAAATTGGATTTTCAAATGTAACTCCAAGGTGATTGCTGCATTGCAATTTATACTTTTGGAATGCAAGCACACCATAGGTGCACCAATGTTTGGGAGCAAAATGTTTGCTAAATCCCATAGTTTTATGAAGTTATGACACATTAAAGTGTACTAATCTGGTTTGAAGGGTCTCTCGAAACAGAGAATAACTAAACAAGAGACTGCATGTGCTAGAGACATGAAACTTGCTAGATTTAATCTGCACTACCCAAATAAGCATACATTTTATGGGAGGGATATTTGATTCAAGCATCCACCGTTATCCTGAGTATAGGCATCTGCGGAGCAACTAGCAAAAATCTTCAAACATGATATATTTCAATGATTCACCGTAAGCACTAGATATTTATAGGGTGTCAAGAATTTAACTGATTTACATGAAACTACGGTTTATAATGTGTGTGATCATGTACTCACCTCATTGCAACATGCATGCAGGAGCTTATTCAAATAGTGCAAAAGGTTCTGGCATAGTGTCACTTTGCCTTATATGTACATGTGCATGTGTTGTGTGAGTTATAGAAGTACATGCATGCATGAAAACACGTACTGCCCGGTTGATTTAGGTGCCCATAGGTATGAGGACCGACTTTACTACTACTTAATATAGATTAAAATATATATCAGAGGTGCTTATATTAAGAATCAGCCTTGGTGTATTTTAGTACAAGAGGTGTTACCAACCCACATCCATGCGGTGAAATCATGTTCTAATGAGTATACAATCATATTAAATTAATTAAATTATATATGCGTTAATTTGCACTAGGCTAGATTTCAAGCGTATGTGACATCGTCTGTTTTAACCCAGTAACCTATTTGAATTAAACACTTTGGTGCTGAAATTTTATATCAAATCAGGGGATATACATTGTGATTTGCTGTGAATGTTTGAGAGTCTTCCGAATCGAATTGGCTGAGAAAAAAAGTGCACAATAAAGCACATGCACCTACGTACATGACACGGCAGGCACGTCAAGTTGAGAAAATGTCAAGTCATGGGGGCCAGTGCGGGCAGGAGTGGCTCAATGGTAGCTAGACTAAGTGAATACTTTGATACCGAAGAAGTGTAGTTTAAATCCCACCTGGCCCATTTGCTTCGATAAGAAGTGCTACTACTGGGCCATACAATGTGCATGTTTGTGATTGCATTGTGTTGTGTGTTTCGTGGGCTGAATTTTAGACGGGCAAGATCCGATGGGCCAAAAAACTGGGCAGCTGATTGAAACAACACCTTATGGTAGGATTCATCTTGAAAGTAAACCAATATCACCTTCCAATTTGTAATGCACAATTCCATTATGAAATATTCAGCCAAGGATCCAAAAATTTGCAAACCCAAGAAGATCAAAGGAAAGATCGGCAAAGGAGTTGTTTTGTGATTGCCTTTTCAAAACACAAAACAATGTAGCTGTGAACAACTTTTACGTAGAGTGGAGTTACAGCTGGTACAGCTGCTATCTCTATGGGTTTGCAAATTTGTGGATCCTAGGCTGGAACATTTCATAATGGAATTGTGCATTCCATAATGGAAGATGTTCAATAAGAACACACTTTGCCTTATATGTACATGTGCATGTGTTGTGTGAGTTATAGAAGTACATGCATGCATGAAAACACGTACTGCCCGGTTGATTTAGGTGCCCATAGGTATGAGGACCGACTTTACTACTACTTAATATAGATTAAAATATATATCAGAGGTGCTTATATTAAGAATCAGCCTTGGTGTATTTTAGTACAAGAGGCATACATATGCACATGCACACATCCAGTATTATATTATATGTACATTATGGAGTACGGTAGTACTCCATATTATGTAGGAGTGTCACGGAAAAACATGGCCGCCATACATTAGCGAAAATTTGTTTTCGCCAAAAAACTAACAGTATGATGACTCCATAGTTTTCAAAAGTAGATTTTGGCGCATTTTGACACACCAGCTACAAGGAAAAGTAGTTTAAAAGCTTCGTAAAGGTATCTCTTTAAAGAAATGCGAAGTTCACTCACCGAGGTATGGGTCCGCAACACCATAGCATTTTATGATTTTCTTCTTCTCGTCGTTTTTTCGAACTGAGCTACAGGTCGCCGCGAAGCGTCCAGAGGTCTCATCTTTCGCCAGTGAGCTCCAATTGTTAGCGCAAAGTGCCTTTTGTAGGTTTTAAAGCCACATGTGGACTTCTAAAGCGAGAAAAAATTAATAGGCAAATCCCATACATTCGCCGGATCAGCCATTTTCGGATTACCGGAATGGCTACGCGAGACTAGGCGTACATGTACGTACACAAGGCAAAACCTTCTCTGGTTCGACGATCGTCGCGATCGACTTCAACGCTTTTTTGTTTGAGCCTTTGTTTCTACGTGGGTACATTGATTTTGGTCAGGTAGCTGCATAATTTTAGCTTCTTATGTTGCAAGACTTGATTATATTCCTTCTCAACTCAACTCCAGTGGAAACCTTTAACCACAGGGGTTTGAGTATCTATGCAGACTCTATTCGAACAACTGTTCTTTAAAGGAAAAATCACACGAACAAGAGTGTATAAAAAACATTTAAAAATGGTAAAAGGATGTAGGATTGACACAGGACAGTACAAAAAGGCCCCACATACATGAGGCTAGACGGGCATAGGGCTAGACAGAGTTTAATTGGACTGAGTGTATACACTGTGCAAATTCCTACATCCCGCAGCATATACGTATAATGTGCTGCACATGAGGGATGTAGGAATTTGCACAGTGCACACTCAGTCCAATTAAACTCTGTCTAGCCCTATGCCCGTCTAGCCTCATGTATGTGTAGCCCTATGCTCGTCTAGCCCTATGCCTGCCTTGCCCTTTGCCCATCTAGCCATGTACCTGTTTTGCTACTCACCCTTGTTCCAAGTGTTTTTGGAGGATCCTTTTTTGATAAGGCCTTTTTGTACTGTCCTGTGTCAATCCTACATCCTTTTACCATTTTTAAATGGCTATAATATACACATCATTATTGTTATAATAATGCTCTCCTTACCTTCTTGTTACTTTCAGAGCTGCTAACACAACCATTTTAAAAATCAAGATCTTTACATCGAATTCTGATTCACAAGACAGTATGCGGTATTCAACCTCACGGAAAATACAATCAATATTCAAAATTTTAGCTTTTGCAGTGGTCTCTGTGTTAGCTTTGAGCAGCTACATGTTTTGTAAAGAGTCTTGGAGTCAGTTCAAAAGGTTAGATGCCACAACAAATGCCAGAATGCCAGCACCTCATGCAAATACAATGTATTATGCAACCTTAGTTTTGAATTCATCCAATAATTCTGAAGAGCTTTCCAAGAGACTTGCTGATTCAAATATTTCAGTTTCTGCATGATAAGTATACTGAACTTGGGAGTCCAAAGAGACCCGAGGGAGCTATTGAGTCAAAGGTTTCAAATTGGAAGTACACTCCGCGCCCTCATCAAATGGCCACTAGACCAGCTAGTACATTGCATCCAGACTCACTGAATCCCAAAAGAACATACAATACTGAACCTCCCAATCTTCCCATGTGTCCTAACAAAAACAATATAAAGGAAATATCCATTTATTTGGAATTTGTAGACAAACTTTCCAAGAACCAAAGACAGATGGGGAAACTCTATCCAGGGAAACCAGAGGGTTGCCATTTGCCAGAGGGTGTCACATGTGACCTTCAAGTAAACAACAAATTAGCAGATGCTGTGTTCAGATTTGTGTATTTCATTCACAGTAACTGGCCGTTACGTTATTGCAAAGAACAGTTGCTGATTACCTACACCAGTGAAGCTGTGAGAGAAACTGGCCCCAAGTATCAACAACTGGACCTGGCTGATATTCGAATTGACAATTTTCTAACATCTGACATTTTAGTCAAGCACATTTGTACACAATTTCCAAACATTTATAAAGGTTTCCCGCCACCAGACCCAGCCAAGTGGACAAAAGCAGCAGCTTTGTTTAATTCTGCTTGTGTGTTTGAATGGCGTACAAAATACTACAAAGAACTCATGAAGTACATTCATATTGATTCATATGGGCAATGTTTCCATAATGTTGACACTGGGGAGAATCGGTATGCTGATAACTTCATTGAACTTGTCTCCAAAACTTAAGAACCCTATCGAATGATGGTCACATTCGAAAATATCATCCAACAGGACTATATTACAGAGAAGATTTGGATGGCATACAGTGGTAGAGCCATTCCTGTGTACTGGGGTCCTCCTGACATCTATGATTGGGTCCCTGGCAACCACACCTTCATTGATCCTCGTAATTTCTCTGGACCAAAGGAATTAGCCGAATATATGAAGCGAGTAGCAGAGGATGATGCACTATTCAATTATCACACCAGCAACTTTGATTGGGATCGTACCAAAAGAATGATGCATGGACAAATACTGCCCCAGAGCAGATATGGCATGTAACATGTGCAAAATGGTCTATGAAAAGAAAAGGAATGTAAGCAAGCATGATTGATCTGTGGTATAGTAGACTGACAGACTGTATTATTATTAATTTTATTATTTAATTTATGATGAGGTACGTAATAATTACATTGAATGTACTGACTGCACATCCATAAAAGCATACAATTTTGGAAAGTACTGTATTGGTAAATCCTGTGTGTTCGGTTTAACATAATGAATAATTTATATATATAATAATGTATGAAACTGCACAGACATATGAGGTATGCATATTATGTTATAAGTGGCTCAAACCATATGTTGCATGCATGCATTGTATATATGTGATCCCACCATTATTAGAAGCAATGTTGTGCCATGCAGTACTATAGCTTTTCTAGTTATTGTTAGTTTTATTTTTTACACATTCATGTCTGAAGACTGCATGTGTATACGTACATAGGATTCCATGAATAGTATGTAGACTCTGGAGAATCGCTTCACCAATAACTTCTTTAACCTTCCCTCCAGAACTCTGTAACCCCATGCATTGAATGAAGCTCACATTAGAAAATATCATCCAGCAAAACTATTAGAGAGGAATTTAGGTGGAACATTTCTGTTTTATATAAGCAAATACAAGTGATAAGATCTCATACAGTATAATCTCTTTAATTAGAACCTTGATTTTCCGGTAAAAAGTTCTAATTATCCATAAGTTCTAATTAACCAGCCACATATGTACTCCCTACATTAGGAACCGTACATTCATCAATGTTTGAATTAAGCCAGATATTCTAATTATCATGGTTGTAATTATCGAGATTTCACTGTATATCATGTAAGAACACAACTTCAGATTGAATACAAACAGGGTGCATGATGAAAACTAATTTATACATAATATATAATATGTTGTCATGCAGTAAAAGTGAAGTGAACCATATTTATAATAATTATGGTGTACATTGGAAATTATTATTACATAATATATATTATATAATAGCAAACATGTAAAGAGATGTCAACATAGTCATCGAATAATGTCATATGCTCTTTTGGTGTATCATAATGGCATGTATTGTGTATCAAGATGGCATTGTACCAGATCATACATTGAGGGGTGATTCAAGAGCTATCTACAGTCAAACTTCACTATAGCGAACCCCCTCAAGATCACTGAATAAGTTCGCTATGTCGATCGGGTATTCACTAAACAGGGGCTCTTTACAATAGAGTAAATAGGTGTACATTCTATAGGGTCTATGTTTGTTATGTCAGGGATTTCATTGTATATCCAGGGTTCATAACAGCGAGGTTCAACTGTATACAGTGTTAGTCAAGAACATCTGCTTTGAAGAGGTCACCTCATGGCCTGTTGACCAGGTATACTCGGCTGACGCCAAGATCAGCACATTCACATCACCTTTTCCTATGAACTGAAACTTTGAAATTACATCTCTGTTGATTTTCTGTCACTGCATATAGCGTATAATATATTGCTCTATTCACCTTTCTTATGTGACACTGTATATATATGCGCTTTAGCTCTCATCAATGTGTTTGTTTTCAATCTACCTTGTGTTTTTGGGCTGTACTTTGGCATTTTATGTTGTACTTTAGCTCTCAACAACATGTTTGTTTTCAATCTTGTGTTTGTATTACGTACACACACTCATACTACGTATATCACATACACGTGCATATTTGCTATGAGTATAATTATTTGAAGGCATACAGTAGGTTTGCTGCCTAAACATGAGATTATAGAATTGTATAAGCTAGACTAGTGGAACTGATCCTATTCATGCACATTGAATTGAATATTAGCCACTCAGGTCGACTATAATATATATTCTAGTTCTTCCAAGTTGTTGGGGATGTATAATTATACCATATTATGTATTCTGATGTCTGGAATGTTGATGCTAATTCCAAATGCAATTAATGGTTACAAACAATACCCTGCAGATCGATGCCATTTGCCATTTTAGAAAATGTCTCTAACAATGTAGCCTTGCAGTTTCTGTGTATGATGGTTGAATGATGCAGGGCAAAAATGCATTAATTTTTCTATGACATCTATGTTCACTACCCTCATAACCCTCTTCATGTAAAGTTGTGGCCTAGTGCTGGGCATGCATGGTATTGACCTTATTCTTTGGAGTGCAACCATATTAGAGATAACATCTACAGCAGAACTTGGTTAGTAAGTATCCTCAACGGAAGGCAATATAATATGTATAGGGTCAAACTTCACTATAAGACATACTTTAGAGGACCCACATGCACAAAATTATAATTCTCGATATCAGGAATTCTTCTTATCGGGATATGATACTACATACACAGTACTACAGCAAACCAAACAGGGCTAGCAAAGTAGTTTGCATTGAGCAGAAATTTGTCTAAGAATGTTCTTCTTATTGCAGTTCAGTCTAGTACTGTATGTACTCATTATCCAAGATACTCACTATCCAAGGTATTCTCTATCCAAGGTACTCACTATCCAAGGTACTCACTATCCAAGGTATTCTCTATCCAAGGTATTCTCTATCCAAGGTATTCTCTATCCAAAGTATTCTCTATCCAAAGTACTCACTATCCAATTTGCAAGGTACTCTCTATCCAAGGTACTTTCAATGGTATTACATGAGGAATAGACAGAGCGAGTACACTTACTAATTAGGAGTACAGATATGTGCGAATTTGAGGTTATACACTTCATATAGATCTCTCTCTTTGTCCAAATCGTGACAACATCATGTTTATGTAGACTATTCTTATCGTGAGCTATGGTTATAGATTATTGAAGAAATGAGAGTCACCATGTACTGTTGCACCAGCAGTCAAACTCTGTAGAACCTAGCTCAGTATTCTAAACATAGAGCATAATACTTATTGCATGGCCATACAATAACCACTTATCCTTTTGTGCTATATAGCAGACTATGTATTTGATACGGTAAGAATACAAAATTAAAGCATAGACATACTAAACTACAGACTTATAATTATGATAAATATCATTGTCATGTTTAATCTCAAATTTGTTCTGTGATCTATTGTCATCTACATTTGAGGCCACATTTTAATTGGGCCAAGTCAATTAACGATCACTCTTCATTGCGATCAGACAAAGGATGTGATTTGACCTGCATGTCAGGAATCCTTCATGCATATACATATGTCAGACATATGTACATATGTATGTACATACTTAGCTGGTAAGATATGCAATGATTATATTTCACTTAGAACTCCCCCTATAATAATGGTTCCTCACTGACTTCATATTATATAATCAATTTTTTCTGGGATGTACGTACATATACATGTGCAAGGGACTTGTCTTTTGAGGGAGATGGGGCACTCAACATTTGGAGTCTATGTGTATTTGTGATTCTCAGACGTTGGACCACTCCTTTAATTGTTTCACAACCAGTAATGCACCCTGTTCCTATGCATGTGAATGAGTTCAAGTTCTGTCTGACTCATACTTTTTCAACTACTCAGAACTATTTTCAACAAATGGCACTTGCAATACTTTTTGTCTGATCTAAGAAGGCACTTTCTGAATCAGTATTCCTAATATTTTTAGAACATTGCAAGCACAAGAATAGTAAGATCTACTGATGCATAATATGACTGCATATATGTGTAGATCTACATATACTGACCTGCAAACATATAATGCACTACATGCATTCTTGTGCAACTGATCATGCATGAACCTATAGGTTAAATTAGGCTAACCTTCAGGCTTATGCATGCAGGTATGCAATATTGGTTGGATAAAACTAATGCGATGTATATATGTGACATGTATGAATTTTACCCAAGACCCATGTGTGTTTGTGCATGTGTGTGTGTGCATGTGTGCACGTGTGTGTGTGTGTGTATGTGTGTTTGTGTGTGTTTTTGTGTGTGTGTGTGTGTGTGTGTGTGTGTGTGTGTGTGTGTGTATGTGTGTGTGTGTGTGTGTGTGTGTGTGTGTGTGTGTGTGTGTGTGTGTGTGTGTTTGTATGCATGACGCATGGGTGTGTATGTGTGTGTGTATACACGTGTGTGTGTGTGTGTGTGAGTGTGTGTCTGCATGTGTGTGTGTGTGTGTGTGTGTGTGTGTGTGCACGTGTGCGTATGTGTGTGTGTGTGTGTGTGTGTGTGTGTGTGTGTGTGTGTGTGTGTGTGCGTGCACATGTGTGTGTGTGTGTGTGTGTGTGTGTGTGTGTGTGTGTGTGCACGTGTGTGTGTGTGTGTGTGTGCGTGTGCACGTGTGTGTGTGTGTGTGTGTGTGTGTGTGTGTGTGTGTGTGTACGTGTGTGTGTGTGTGTGTGTGTTTGTGTGTGTGTGTGTGTGTGTGTACGTGTGTGTGTGTGTGTGTCTGTGTGTGTGTGTGTACGTGTGTTTGTGTGTGTGTGTGTGTGTATGTGTGGCAGAAAATCTTGGTGTGATGTGCATGGATGCACCAATATCTGAAGATAATGTATTTTCCGCAAAATTACAAGTATTTTGAACAATGTCTATACATGCTTTTAGAATGAAAATTATTAACATTACATACTAGCTACTATAAATCGACAATGTCGACCTTATATTCAATTGGACTAATCTTGCACATTTATTAGAAAATCATATTATATTTGTTATCTATCCACATGCTTGTATTATAATATTATTGTACAGCACACAATACTTTAATTTTATGCTCATAATACAATATCGTGCAGGGCTATGTCAAATTGGTCAACATTCTATTGGGAGCAATAATGGACATAATATTATGGACCTTGTGAGCCATGTCCAGACAAATGGCTGGCAGAATGCAACAGAAGTATCGCTTTGCTATCCATGTGGCAGCAGTTACCCCACTGGGAAAGAATTAAGGAGCTAACAATGGCAGCGAATGTAGTGCAGCATATAACTTAGTAAAGTTTAATGTTCATAAAAATATACTAAATCCGATTCAGTGCTATATATTATATATATATTATTATTATTATTATTATTATATATATATATCTTTATCACCTATAGCTGATGATATGTCATTCATCAATGGAGCCACTGTACATGCCAGTAAATTGGTACTGGTATCCTAGCACGCCAGAAAATCTTATGCGCCCAGTTTGTCATATAACCATTAATTCTTATCATTTAAAGCCACAACATGTTCAAAGTAAAAAGTTCTGATTAAACTTGTAGCCATAATTGCTAATTTTAATACTGTTTCAATAGTAAATCTGCAGGAATTGTTATAATTTAAAACAAGCATACTGTTACGTAAAACAGCCTCATCTTTAGCAAGATATGTTGGAAACCAAAGAAAGTTGTCAGAACTTCGCAAATGTGGGGCCAACAATGTTTTCCATTTTAGCCTGTTTTCTTGCAGTGCATGATAATTCACAGGTAATTGCCCGATCATCAGCAAACTCAAACAGATTTTCACAAAATTTTGTTTTTCAGTTTTCCCAAAATTGTGATTTAGCAATTTGGGCTGCTCATTATTATCACACATTTGTGAAAACGTCACTGTCTGTTGTTTGTGGTTGCATGTTTTTGGTCAAAAACACTAAATTCTTTGGTGAGTTAAAATCAGAATTTTCACGTTAACTTCAGAACATGTTCCAGGAAATTCGATCAGGTCAAATTGCATAGCTTCTGTTGCACCCAGCGAATCTCTAACAGCTTTGCTAATCTGAATGTCGGAGACAGTGATTTTTGAGTAGTAGTGGTGAAGACATTCTCATGTTGGATTTTAATCAATTTACTTGAAGAAAAAGCCTCCACACGCATTTTCGATTACTTCACTTACCATAATATATTGAGGCCTTCTTCTTGTAAGTAGGATCATACTACTATGTATTATGGTCTGTATTAATTTATGGTATTATATAGGTATTATGTAGCTGCTATACAGCACTTGCTATATAATATTAATCACAATTATTGAGGCTCATTTGACAATGTGTGAAGCATGTTAATTTCGATTATTAAAATCTCAGACTGTTCTGTAGGTGTATAACTTCAGGCTTATGAGTATAAGGATACATATATGCATGAAATTGTACGTATATTATATGCATAGTCACATATGTGCCATAATGAGGGAATATTATAATATTATTATGGTCAAATTAATAAAGTGCACCATTAATCTATAAAAATGATTGTTACGTGCGTACATACAGTTGGAGTGTTGATTTTAACTACATCAATTTTAAGGGTTAAATATCCCCTCCATAATATAGTAGTGAGCCAAATAAATTGAAAGCATCATGATATCGATGATAGCTTGACCTAGTCACAAAAGGATGCAACTCTTGTTTACAGAGCATGTATGTATATAATATGACAAGTACACATGTATGCATGAATACATACATGCACTAATCAAACACACACACACACACACGTACCACACACACACACATACACACACACACACACACACACACACACACACACACACACACACACACACATGTATGCACACACACACACACACACACACACACACACACACACACACACACACACACACACACACACACACACACACACACACACACACACATATGTATGCACACACACACACACACACACACACACACACACACACACACACACACACACACACACACACACACACACACACACACACACACACACATTATATTCAAAGCCACGTTAAGTGGAGGAGTGATACAGGCCAGAAATCTGAACTAGTGCCTCTCGGCACAGAAATACGTATGGTTCGGAAGTCATTGGATGTTAAAGGACTTCCTATATACAGTAGATACACTGTGCAATGTTTGGTGGAGCATGCTTCTGACGCTTTTGATTGGTCAGGCCAGCTCGATTCATGGCTTGACCAATCAAGCAAGCATTCATATCATTCAGCCTACAAAAAATAGAAGTCTCGTGAATATCTTCATGCCAAATCCAACCAACACACACAAACACACACACACACACACACACACACATACACGGATATCACTGGGATTGAAATAGTTGTAATAGCAATTTTCACACATTGCATAATATACAGGATCTTAAACTATAGCAACATGCAGCAACTACATACAACCAGAGCCCAACCTATATGGGATCACTGGATCATCCAGTCTACAGGCTCATGTGCATTTGTAAAAGGATTGTGTGGAAAAGATCTCTCCATATAATATTATTACTGTAGCAATGGTATTTGAATTTTTAGGTTGGACGAGGCAGCATCTCTGCACTTAGTCTATAGCTGAATTTTTTTTGGGGTGGAAGGTAGAGAGTTTAGGCTGCATAATTCATGAACAATAATATGTACATTCTACGAAATCACGTGCTTTGCTGTCACAGTGAATTAAGTTTTGCTTCAATAGCATAAAGTTGTTGCATAAAACCCTGATTCGGATTGGCTGCAGGTCTTGTTAGACGAAGTTCCTTCAAGCTTTTCTGAACAGACACTTCACCTGGTACTGCTTTATGCAGTGCATAACATATTCCAATGGCAACAGAACGTGAACACCCTGCATTGCTGCGAAGTAAGAGATGTACAGACAGAAGTATAGAAACCATTATAATAACAATAATAATAATGCAAAGGATCATGCAAAGGATTGCGGTGGCAGTACAGAGAGGAAATGTGGCTGCAATCTTGGTCACCCATGACGCCTCTGTGTATTCGTACACCTAACATTACTGCTTGTGGGTGCACGTGTGTGCCTTACTCTGTGCATGCATGTTGGTTTGTGTGTATTGTAAAATGTAACTCTGTGTATCTTCATGATAGTGTGTGTATTGCATATAGTGTCATTTCTGTATCTTATCACTAAGTATTAATACTATAACCATCATAATTAATTGTATCATTCATTTAGTTAGACTCATGTATCTTTAATTAGTAAATCATTGTAGTTATTACTATTATTTTTAATAATAATATTAGTATGAGTGTTATTGTATATTTATTTATGATACAGGAAGAAGTGATGAGTAAATAAAATATTGTGATGAGAAAATGCTATTAATAATAATAATAATATTATAACTACACGTGTATACACATACAGAAAGAAAACAGTACACCTACAACATACATCCAAAGAAAAAACAAAACAATCAAATAAACTAAAGAAAACAACAAATAAACAAACCAAAACAAATTATTATTATTATTATAAATATGATCATGAATTCCAACAAATCAATACAAATTGATTTAATGGCATTGTATAAAATATCATAGTCCTGGATAATAATAATAATAATAATATATTGATATTACAACATACTATAAATATATTCATTAATACACATAACAATATATAATTATAATAATAAAATAATTATATACAATTAAAAGAATGATAAAATAATAATTATCGTAATAATACTTAGTGATGAGATACAGAAATAACACCATACAATAGGCACACTATCATGAAGATACACAGTGTTAAACTATTCAGTACAGTACACACAAACTAACATGCACAAAGTAAGGCACACACATACACCCACAAGCAGTAATGTTATAGGTGTACAAATACACAGAGGTGTCATGGGTGACCAAGATTGCAGCCACATTTCCTCTATGTACAGCCACCGCAATCTTTTGCACAAGATGATGGTGTGACAGAGGATTAGAATTAGGGCACATTGTCAAACAAGAATTACTAAACGCAGGCTCAAAACAATACTACTAATTATTATTATCATCATTTTTATTGACCAATAAAAAGACCACAACACTTAGGTAGAGGATTGTATTTAGTCACAGAGCAATTGTCCTGAGTGTGTGCTTTAAATTATGCACATATGCCAGTGAACAAAGCCCAAGGGACATACAAAAGAGACGGGGTACAATTGTTGCATGAAAAATTACTATGAGGCACATAATTTCATGAATTAAATCCAATTAGGTATAATGCCAGAATGTAAGAGATGTGCTCCATGCAACTGCCTACCTCCCCCCTCCTCCCATCGGTTTGCATGCCTGTATAGCCACCACAAACATTGAGGGAGGGGTATCGTATTTGTTTGAATAGAAGCACCGGCCTCCATTTCCTTCCGAATTAAGGTTTTGACCCGGCCTAAATTTGAACCTAGCTTCTATTTCCTAAGTACAGAAATAATAATAGGAAAAAAGCTGCTAATAGACCGTTGTACATTTTCAATAAGGAAAGCGTCGTTAGAGAGCACTACATGTACAAGTCTGTTTGGACATCCTTTGTTCGAAAGAGCTTTAGGTGAGAGCAGAGAACGGCCAGCACTCTGATTCCGTTCAAATAGAGGACGATGTTGCATTTTTAATTATCTTTCAGAGTCATACACTATCAATTTGAACTTGAATTTGATTTGTATGGCTTTCTCTTTGACAAACGCAGCTAACCTTCTCTTAATTGTAGATAATCTGTCATGGCATTCATATCCAAAAATCGTGCCTCGAAGTGGAAAAGACCGTTCGTTACATTGCAGGAGTACCGGCGTGTATTCGAACCCGGCTTCTATTAAAGAAATGGTTAGCTGACACCCAGTTTCTATTTGAGCCGCGGCCTCAATTTGAGCCCAGCTTTTTTTCGAACAAATACAGTACTTGTGCTCCAAGCATACAAATGCCCCCCCATCACTTGTTTCCTTATACTCATGCATGCATTACTAAAACTACAAACATAGAGGGAATCCATTTTCACATTCCTCAAAAACAGATTGAGAACACAGAACTCAGTGTAGATCAAAATAGTCATGCATGAAAAAAATTTCTTGGCTATAAATTTCGTGATTTTCACAATTAGAAGGGATCTGCAAAATTATTCATCTGTGAACTTTAATGAAAAAGATGACTGCATGCTAGAATCATGTACCAGCTTTTAAAGGAGAACTGACACCAAATAACAAGTTGTGCTCAAGATGTAGGGATATATGTAGAAGTATCTTGGGTGATGATCATTTTCCTATTGGTCGTATAATTAAGGAGTTATTCTTAGCTCAAAGAGTCTAAAAGGCCCTGTGACGTCACCATTTAGAGCACCATGTTTTCTTTGCTGACGACGTCAAATGGCGCAATTGGTAGCATCCTACCATTCGCGAAGTATGGTGCTCACTGTCAAATTCAACCAAAACTATGCTGTATTTGGCTGTCACAGCAGCAGTAGCGTGTTTCACCTAGTAGAACTTTTGATTGTTCCCAGTGGAGTATTCAAAGCAATTGAAGTGGTAGCAAGCCAATCTAAAGCTCAAAAATGTGCACTTTGTCTAATGCCACTCATAAGTGCCCTCTGATTGCCTCCTACCTCCCTGTTCGGCTACTCAGAAGGATTTCTTCAAGGTAAGTATTCTTAAGCAGAAGACTAGTTTAAGTAGCCATTCAGAAGATACTTTTATTGCTTTGTCGTGCAACCAGTGAACAACGTCCCGCAGAAAGAGAACTGCCGCCAAATGCAAAGTTAAACCATAGATAGTCGTTGCGGTCGATTTGTTGTTAAGTGGAGATGGCATAGATAGCCAAATAGTTTTAAAGGTATTTTGTACCATTTTCCTTTCAGTGGAATACACAAACATTTTTAAGAACTAAGCTTTCGTATCCTATGCAATGTGAACATAGTATGACAGTACAAGCAGGCATAATTGCTTTCTAAGACCTGAGTGAGTGCTTTAAAGAAACAATCTGAATGACTGGACAGTCTGGTGTACAATCTATGTGATGAGCACTTAAACTGAGCAAGTAGTATGACTATCTATTGAAATACGTAGGTGATATAATAATAATAATAATAATAATAAATGAAGTCATCCGCATTGCCCTGGGCCTTCGGCTAGGGCTCCCCCTTTGCGACCCACACCCATGCACTCAATGCCACCAGGAGGTCGACAGGCTTGGCACTCATGGCTTAAGCTGTCGCTTTAGCAGGGGACGCCACTCGCGACATGCTGCGGTCAACGACATCATCAAGAGGTCACTCACATCCCTAAAGATCCCCTCTCACCTGGAACCCTCTGGCCTGTATAGATCAGATGGCAAACGTCCAGATGGAGCCACCATCATCCCATGGAAGTGGGGCAAGATCCTAGTTTGGGACGCTACTTGCCCTGACACCTTGGCCCAATCTCACCAAGCCCTAGCAACCAGGGATGGTGGGGCTGTGGCTAATGATGCTGAGAGCAGAAAGCATGCCAAGTACTCCCATCTAGAATCCACCCATCTCTTCACACCAGTGGCAGTGGAGACATTGGGGGCATTTGGAAGGGAGACCAAAGCTTTCATACAAGACCTTGGTCAACGGCTCATCGTGGCCACTTCTGATCCCATGTCTCGGGCCTTTTTACTCCAGAGGATCGCTGTAGCCATCCAGCGTGGAAATGCTGCCTCTGTCCTAGGTTCTAGTGACCCATGTGACTTATATGTTTGTGATTAGTAATTGTTGTTCTGTTTGTGTACTTGTAATGGTAATTGTTGGTTTTTGTGTACTTGCAATAGTAATTGTTGTTCTGTTTGTGTTCTTGTAATGGTAATTGATTATCATTAATTCACCTTCGTACAATATATTATTATATTCACCCGTATTTCTTTTCTATTGGACCCCTACCATCTTTTGTCACAGTATATATAGAACTTCCATGTTCCGTTCTATTTATTATAGTGCAATGATCCATAATAATAAATTATTATTATTATTATATATTAAAAAGCAGTACATGTGGATTGATTCTCGGTACAAACACAAAGGTATGCTCAAATCGCTCATTCTAATAGATGCAATAATGCGCTGTTTGTCACTAAAACCGAAATAGTCTTATTCGTGCCATTCTCTACGGTTAAAAAGTGCTTCCAAGTCGCACAGCCGTATCCCTTCAATACAAACAACCAGCAAGATGCTACCAATGATGTTTTCTGACGTCACAACCGCAATTAAACATGGCGCTCTAGAGGCAGAAGTTTGAGGTCGCCATATAACTTGGATGATGATCGTAAGCAAGTTTGAATACCTGTTTTAATTAAGCTTTTCGAAGTATATTTAAGGTTTAGTAACATAGAAAGGACATCGAAGTTTTGATGTCAGTTCCCCTTTAATATAATATGTACAGTGCTTCGTTGGATTCACTGTTCAAGCTAATGGAGCCAAAGAATTGCCAAGAGGACTACAGTCCACCTGCTAGACCTTGCCAGTTCATTTTCAACATGTTGACATGCCAACTACATCTATAGAGTAAACAAGCAAAGATACCATCTCACTTATTAGGACATTAATTGTCAAGTAAATGCATCCAAAAACAAAGAGGACCAGGTCCTGTTGTTGTACGAATCTGTAGCCAGAGACTACAAATTTTTATGACCCCCAAAATGAGGCTACCCGCGAAATGTTTGTACTGTGAAAATCTCTTGAAGTATGGTATATTGCTGCAATGGAATAGTAACTTTTGATGGAATGTTACTAATTTTAATCAGAAATTCTATGCATGCAACCAATTAATCAATTTCAGTCAATTGAGGCATCCAAAGAACATGCACTACCTGACATGTATACTTTCTGAGCAACAACATGAAAGCTTCAACTTCAAGGACAGTTTGAAGAATAATATTATTCCAGTGGTACATGGAGGATACACTTTATACTTTCATGATTATCTAATTTTTTGGTCTTGCTGTATATACTAACTGTAATTCAGTAATTACATCTTCAGGCCCGTATACGCAGGAATCCCAAAAGGGGGTTACATGAGCAAATTTTCAAAATGAAGTTAATTATTTACGGCTTCTTCATACCTTCAACAGCAGTTTAAGGATGAAGTTTGTTGTAGCATAGTATTCCTCAACTTATAACAAGGTCCATAATTGTATAATAGTATTGTGTCTAGAATAAAAATTCAGCTACATATTATTGGCATTGGTATCACTAAACAATGACGTCATTGAGGTGTGAAATGACGTCATCTATAATCATGGCCGCACATCATCACCTGATATCCGCTATTGGAAAACAAAGTACATTGGTCGAAATTTTATAGAGACTTTACATTTCAACTACACACAAGGTTATACTAAGATTTCATAGCTGATATCACGGATTTGGGGGATCATTATTGGTGATCTGCCTTGGCTTGGCTAGGTATTGTAGATTGCCTTGTGTAAAACTATGGGGCTCTTTCAGGGGGGGGGGGGGGGTCGTCCGAACCCCTCAAACCCCCCATGTGTACAGGTCTGATTATTAATCACAATATGGGATAACAAATACTACTTAAAAGCCATAATATCGTAGTCCTTACCAATGAATAAGAACCTTTCCCACTGTTCTTCCTTCGTCAATGAAAGATTCACACTTCTGATATTGTTCAAGCAATGACACTTCTTCAGTATCCAACATATTCACCCTCAAGTAACTAAAATCCTATGTTAGTAAAGAACAACAACATTCATTAATATGATGCATGACAATTTTTTAGGCAAATCCTGCAATAGTAGGAATGTGACTATGGACGGTATGTATGTGCATTAAATCTTCATGGAGTGCAACTTTAAATTGTAAATTGTAAATTTAGTGACTTCCGGCCGCATTTATAAATTTGCGAATGGCCATGTTCCACCATTGCACAATAGCCGGATTTCTTTTACAGGTATGAAATTTTGTGCATAAATGGCTTCCAATCCACAACAAGAGCTAGAGAATATAAAACCCCTCGGAAATTATAATGCATAAGGCATTGCATGAAATTAATGTGCTAATAGGGACATCCATGCATGGCTTACTACTCTCTCTTCATTCGTTAAGTTGTTCATTGATAGCAATACTTTCAATTTGAAATTGGGACTAATTCATAATGATCCTTCAAATTAAAGGCAATGCTGCGCGTTCCAAACCAAGAATCCATGCATGTGACAAGTATACAATCAAAATGGAATTCTGTAAACATGTGACACAGTACTTGCTAAGTAAGACTTCAATGGAGGGCAGTTCAAGGGGCTTATCAAGAACATGTTGAGTTAAACCTGAACAGGACATACGTATAGAAGGAGTTCTAATCTACATAAACTAGATTCTATTTAAAGATGGAAACTACATATGCATGAGTGACAACAATTCATTAAGATCAATTGCCTGATATATACAGACTTAGTACAAATCTGCACCTGAGGAAAGGCATTCTCCAAATTGTACCCGACATTTAGAATATGAGTTATTTTCAATGAATTCAGTAAGTCCTTGTCAAAAGCAGCATCTTGGGAGGAGACCACGAGGTTGTTCATAACTGTTCCGATAACTTTGTCAGGAGCATGGTCAACACAGTAGCCACAAGAAGTAGTCGTCAAAGTTTCAACAACGTTTGAAGAAGCATCTTCCATGTACTGCAGAAGAAAATAGATTGCATGCTCTATTAATCAGAATGGACATACACCACCCAATTAGACCTTAACCCAATAGTACTATCACATGCTTGATTATTTTAATGTTTGGCAGTAATGGGTTGTTCTCTAGAATAAATGCTGTTGAACCAACTCCACGTATAAGTCTTAAGAGTCAAAATTGAAAGTATACACACCTTATTATTGTGGTGCAAGTAGTTTTTAGGTTATTTACGTATTCCCTTAAGTTACGTATTAGACTTGTCTAATTAAGTGTTTATCTGCATAATGAGAATTCCTCCTAGTGAAGGCAGTTGAGTACCACATATCCCATTCGAACGTGAACCTTGAGTAAAAATATTCAGATATACTTATGCATTTTTAGTCAGGATCTTCTCATGCAGGATAAATTCGACTCAGCACAGCTTTCATGGGGAAAATCGAAATCTGCCTTAGTAGCTAGTGGCCTATACCCTATATTACCATGAGGGCTACATGCTTGTGTCTACCTCTCTAACAGTTTTGGACTGATTGATTGATTGATTGATTGATTGATAAAAAGGCAACTGAAGGTGATCCCTCTACACAAATCTTTGCTAATCACAAGCCAAAATCAATTTATTGGAACAGAATAGACAGGCTAATAGCCTCTGAGACAAAAATACTTCATCATAGTCTGGCTGAAGCACATGCTGACGTGGAATATATCGAAGAATCATTGACAGCTATCTTTTGTACTGTCCTGTCTAGAGAAGGGTTACTTGCTCCACCTCAAACAGGGAAGGCTAAAAGGAACAGAGAATCCACTATCAAGGGTTTAGCTCGAGAGTAATTCTTGTATAATTTTAGTATATCTATGTTGTCAGTGTCACTCGTTTACCATTTGTTAATCCATGTACAGTCACTCATTCACATCCAATTGTACGCACCCTTGTGATTTACTGTACCTTGCCAGGTCATTGTGTTGCATCAATGTTATCAGCGATCACTCTGATTTCATTGTATAATGCATCCCATTGAGTAATCCTGAGTCTTAGGTAATTTCCATTTATACACATCAAATCATTTGCCATCTTATAATTATCTGTATGATTACCATGCATGATTATTGTAAGTTTGAACATAGATACTCTCCCCCTTAGGAATATTGACAGTTCTTGACCCGCCAGGACAAAGTATCTAGTCTCATACCCAGACCGTCACTCTTCCGCCGCCAAATGGCGGCCGGCGGGAGGGTCTGGGTATCAGACTACAAAATATCATTGGAAGTAGACTACCATAGATACGTTAGTGGACGAAAACAGCAAACGGTATTAATACACTTCTTCCTGCAAAGAATAGAAATTTTTCACGATCACATTTAATGCCAAGAAATCTAACCTGCTTTCCACTTTTAGATGTCACTTTAACAACAACATGCTTCAACTGCGCTTTCTTTTCCAAAAGTTCTTTGGAAGCCATTTCAATATTGGTCTCGCGAGCCACACGTACACCTATAGTCTGGCGAGGCCGACCCATTCCTCGCCCGGCCATTTTCGGGGAAAGCTCGCCCGGTGACGTCGTCCCCAAAAATTATGGAGCGCCATTTGTAGCAAAAATCGATGACGCAAGAATATCAGCGAGAGTAAATATCGATCGTCGATCACAGCAATCGATCGTCGATCACAACATGCAATCGATCGTCGATCACAGTAATCGATCATCGATCACAGCAATCGATCGTCGATCACAGCAATCGATCGTCGATCACAGCAATCGATCGTCGATCATAGCAATCGATGGTCGATCATAGCAATTGATCGCCGATCACAGCACCGGTTGACACAGTGTGCGTGCGTGTGTGTGTGGGCCATGGGTGTGGGTGTCACTGTGTATGTGTGTGAATGTTTGTGCATGTGTATGACATTGTGTGTGTGTGTGTGTTCTTAGTATGGTGACAATTATTAGAATATAGCCCTTGGCTAGCTAACCCTAGCCACAACTTACACTAATCTTATTCTGAGTATAGCTGCATCTATAGCTATGCATATTATTTATTAGTTATGCTATAATAATAGAGTGAGCTAGGGTTATAGCTAGGGTTTCATAGCTATATAGTTAGTCTAAGAGTTAATGGTTCATAGCTAGGGTTTGGTTCAGGGTTATTGGGTTAGGGTTGTAAGGTTAGGGTTGGGGATATAGCTATTATATGCAGGTAAAAAATCTGTAAGCACCCAATT